>JASCZW010002456.1:0-267718 GCA_034211315.2 Aedes japonicus
CCATGTATTGCTAATCGACGATTTTAAACACCCTATTTAAGCGATTAAACACTTATTTACGGAGATAAACGCATATAAAGGTTTCCAGAGCCCATCTGATGGAAAATTTCACTCCTGGGAAAAATTTTGGACCGAAATCAGGATTCAGAAAATCGACGATTTTAAACACCCTATTTAAGCGATTAGACGCTTATTTACGGAGATAAACGCATTTAAAGGTTTCCAGAGCCCATCTGATGGAAAATTTCACTCCTGGGAAAATGTTTGGACCGAAATCAGGATTCCGAAAATCGACGATTTTAAACACCCTATTTAAGCGATTAGACGCTTATTTACGGAGATAAACGCATTTAAAGGTTTCCAGAGCCATCTGATGGAAAATTTCACTCCTGGGAAAAATTTTTGGACCGAAATCAGGATTCAGAAAATCGACGATTTTAAACACCCTATTTAAGCGATTAGACGCTTATTTACGGAGATAAACGCATTTAAGGGTTTCCAGAGCCCATCTGATGGCAAATTTCACTCCTGGGAAAACTGTTTGGACCGAAATCAGGATTCAGAAAATCGACGATTTTAAACACCCTATTTAAGCGATTAGACGCTTATTTACGGAGATAAACGCATTTAAAGGTTTCCAGAGCCCATCTGATGGAAAATTTCACTCCTGGAAAAAAATTTTGGACCGAAATCAGGATTCCGAAAATCGACGATTTTTAACACCCTATTTAAGCGATTAGACGCTTATTTACGGAGATAAACGCATTTAAAGGTTTCCAGAGCCCATCTGATGGAAAATTTCACTCCTGGGAAAAATTTTTGGACCGAAATCAGGATTCCGAAAATCGACGATTTTAAACACCCTATTTAAGCGATTAGACGCTTATTTACGGAGATAAACGCATTTAAAGGTTTCCAGAGCCCATCGGATGGAAAATTTCACTCCTGGGAAAAAATTTTGGACCGAAATCTGGATTCCGAAAATCGACGATTTTAAACACCCTATTTAAGCGATTAGACGCTTATTTACGGAGATAAACGCATTTAAAGGTTTCCAGAGCCCATCTGATGGCAAATTTCACTCCTGGGATAAATTTTTGGACCGAAATCAGGATTCCGAAAATCGACGATTTTAAACGCCCTATTTAAGCGATTAGACGCTTATTTACGGAGATAAACGCATTTAAAGGTTTCCAGAGCCCATCTGATGGAAAATTTCACTCCTGGGAAAATTTTTTGGACCGAAATCAGGATTCCGAAAATCGACGATTTTAAACACCCTATTTAAGCGATTAGACGCTTATTTACGGAGATAAACGCATTTAAAGGTTTCCAGAGCCCATCTGATGGAAAATTTCACTCCTGGGAAAATTTTTTGGACCGAGAGCAGGATTCCAAAAATCGCCGATTTTAAACACCCTATTTAAGCGATTAGACGCTTATTTACGGAGATAAACGCATTTAAAGGTTTCCAGAGCCCATCTGATGGAAAATTTCACTCCTGGGAAATTTGTTTGGACCGAAATCAGGATTCCGAAAATCGACGATTTTAAACACCCTATTTAAGCGATTAGACGCTTATTTACGGAGATAAACGCATTTAAAGGTTTCCAGAGCCCATCCGATGGAAAATTTCACTCCTGGGAAAATTTTTTGGACCGGAAATAGGATTCCGAAAATCGACGATTTTAAACACCCTATTTAAGCGATTAGACGCTTATTTACGGAGATAAACGCATTTAAAGGTTTCCAGAGCCCATCTGATGGAAAATTTCACTCCTGGGAAAAATTTTTGGACCGAAATTAGGATTCCGAAAATCGACGATTTTAAACACCCTATTTAAGCGATTAGACGCTTATTTACGGAGATAAACGCATTTAAAGGTTTCCAGAGCCCATCTGATGGAAAATTTCACTCCTGGGAAAATTTTTTGGACCGAAATCAGGATTCCGAAAATCGACGATTTTAAACACCCTTTTTAAACGATTAGACGCTTATTTACGGAGATAAACGCATTTAAAGGTTTCCAGAGCCCATCTGATGGAAAATTTCACTCCTGGGAAAAAATTTTGGACCGAAATCAGGATTCAGAAAATCGACGATTTTAAACACCCTATTTAAGCGATTAGACGCTTATTTACGGAGATAAACGCATTTAAAGGTTTCCAGAGCCCATCTGATGGAAAATTTCACTCCTGGGAAAAAATTTTGGACCGAAATCCAGGATTCCGAAAATCGACGATTTTAAACACCCTATTTAAGCGATTAGACGCTTATTTACGGAGATAAACGCATTTAAAGGTTTCCAGAGCCCATCTGATGGAAAATTTCACTCCTGAGGGATTCCATCCAGAATGTGCCGGAAATCCCAAAAATCATACCCGATCATCATTGATTTGGATGAAACTTGGCACATGAGTTCGGTACGTTGGAAAAAAAAAATTCCACTGGTGTTAAGATAATTTGGGTTCAAGAGTAACTTTTGAGATGGGCTTATGTGTTTTTTCCAACATTTTACTTGAAAAATCGTAGTTCAAAAACCATTACATTTAGAGAAAAACTTTATACAAGGGAATTGTAGGGAACTAAAAACCTTTCTTAAAAAAATATACACAGAAAAAAAATTTTTTTTTTCATCAAGAAAAATCAAAAATAATTACTAAAAATAATTTATCTAAAAAAATATATTTTTAATATTTTTTTAATTTGTTGTATGGAAATTTGAGGAAAAAAGACACGTTTTAAAAAAAACTCTAGGATGGACGCTCTTATAATAAAAAAGTTTTTTAAATAGTGAACTTTGGTGTATATTTCAAATTTTAGTTATTCATTCTTATAAATAAATTTTGATGTTACAATATGGTTTTGGAAATCATTACAAACAATAATGATCATAATAATAAACCACGTAAACGCAACCGTTTTCAAGATATTTCTGATTTTCTTTCAATAAAATTTCAAAACCTAAAAAAATACGCCCTTTTCATAAATTACTCGTGATATTAAAACAACAATAGCTAACGATTGTTTCTCTTGTGTTTTTAGCCTTTTTAAAACACATGTATGTGCCTCTTACTTACTCTTAACAGCTCGTCGATTGAAAAAGCTTCACTTAAAGTTATAAGACAAAAATAATGAATTATGGTTGGATTTATATTTATATATACCATTTATTAGTCTCAGTCGTTGATAATATTACATAAACATTATATAAACTATTGATTGCTTTTATATATATTATGAATCCTGCCTTCTTCGTCATTCGAAAACAGTTTTACAAAAACTTCGTTTTCTGAAATTGGAACGAATGAGTGGTACTTTTGTGTACCTGCAATCGTTTTAGTCTGTCGGTAAATTTCATTCCATTCTGCTACCCCCTGTTCATATTCTTCATGTGATACATAACAAAACGACATTTTTGTTAAACAATCATCACTTTTTTGGTTCGCCTATTCGAATAACTCTAATGCACTTTTTATAGGGTGTTCATGTTGTACAGCAAGGCTTGCATATCTTGCCATTCGTTTTAATGTACCTGTTACTTTCATCGCTACATCACCGAACTGTTCGGAGTGTAGTTTTCACACACTACACCCGACCTCTAACATCGTTGGAGCTTGGCAAAATAGTCAGCAGTTCGATTAATATGCTTCTTCTATATGACCCTCCGCATAATTTCATCATCTGTCCATTTCACACTTGTCGCCCCTGCGACATCTATCTCGCTGTTACTTTCATCGCTTTAGCAAATTCGCTCCCTTCATTCTCTGAGCGGCCCGACCGATACAGCCATAAAACAATTATAAATATATTGATTGCGATATTAAAACAATAGTGCTATTTATCTTGTTCTTTTCAAATGAGTCTTCTTATCATCCTGATATCAAAAGAAAAGAGGACATTAAAGTAATGTGAACGTTATAATATGAAGATCTTGGAAAATTTATCATTTCTGGTGGAAATCTCGATTAACTTAAGAAAAGAGCGAATTTTCTTATGTTTTTTCATTCTATTGAAATAAAATCCGAAAAATCTCGAAAACGGTTGCGTTCAGGTGATTTATCATTATTATCATTATTGTTTTTAATGATCTCCAAAATCATATTGTATAATTAATTTTCATTTATAATAATGAATAACCAAAATTTGAAATATGCACCAAAGTTCGCTCTTCGGAAGACTTTTTTATTATAAGAGCGTCCATCCTAGAGTTTTTTTCAAAACGTGTCTTTTTTTCTCAAATTTCCACAAAACAAATTTGAAAAATGATAAAAATATGTTGATTTGATTTTTAGTATTTATTTTCGATTTTTCTTTATGAAAAAAAATTTTTTTTTCAGTGCACATTTTTTTTACAAAGCCTTTTTAGTTCTCTACAACTCCCCCATATAAAGTTTTTCTCTAAATGTAATGGTTTTTGAACTACGATTTTTCAAGTAAAATGTTGGAAAAAAAACATACACCCATCTCAAAAGTTACTCTTGAATCCAAATAATCTTAACACCAGTGGATTTTTTTTTTTTCAACATACCGAAGACGTGTACCAAGTTTCATCAAAATCGAAGATAGTTGAGTTTGGTGACCGACCGATTTGGCGTGGAATCAGTCTCCTGGGAAAATTTTTTGGACCGAAATCAGGATTCCGAAAATCGACGATTTTAAACACCCTATTTAAGCGATTAGACGCTTATTTACGGAGATAAACGCATTTAAAGGTTTCCAGAGCCCATCTGATGGAAAATTTCTCTCCTGGGAAAATTTTTGGATCGAAATCAGGATTCCGAAAATCGACGATTTTAAACACCCTATTTAAGCGATTAGACGCTTATTTACGGAGAAAAACGCATTTAAAGGTTTCCAGAGCCCATCTGATGGAAAACTTCACTCCTGGGAAAAATTTTTGGACCGAAATCAGGATTCCGAAAATCGACGATTTTAAACACCCTATTTAAGCGATTAGACGCTTATTTACGGAGAAAAACGTATTTAAAGGTTTCCAGAGCCCATCTGATGGAAAATTTCACTCCTGGGAAATTTTTTTGCACCGAAATCAGGATTCCGAAAATCGACGATTTTAAACACCCTATTTAAGCGATTAGACTCTTATTTACGGAGATAAACGCATTTAAAGGTTTCCAGAGCCCATCTGATGGAAAATTTCACTCCTGGGAAAATTTTTTGGACCGAGAGCAGGATTCCGAAAATCGACGATTTTAAACACCCTATTTAAGCGATTAGACGCTTATTTACGGAGATAAACGCATTTAAAGGTTTCCAGAGCCCATCTGATGGAAAATTTCACTCCTGGGAAAATTTTTTGGACCGAAATCAGGATTCCGAAAATCGACGATTTTAAACACCCTATTTAAGCGATGAGACGCTTATTTACGGAGATAAACGCATTTAAAGGTTTCCAGAGCCCATCTGATGGAAAATTTCACTCCTGGGAAAAATTTTTGGACCGGAAATCAGGATTCAGAAAATCGACGATTTTAAACACCCTATTTAAGCGATTAGACGCTTATTTACGGAGATAAACGCATTTAAAGGTTTCCAGAGCCCATCCGATGGAAAATTTCACTCCTGGGAAAAATTTTTGGACCGAAATCAGGATTCCGAAAATCGACGATTTTAAACACCCTTTTTAAGCGATTAGACGCTTATTTACGGAGATAAACGCATTTAAAGGTTTCCAGAGCACATCTGATGGAAAATTTCACTCCTGGGAAAAATTTTTGGACCGAAATCAGGATTCCGAAAATCGACGATTTTAAACACCCTATTTAAGCGATTAGACGCTTATTTACGGAGATAAACGTATTTAAAGGTTTCCAGAGCCCATCTGATGGAAAATTTCACTCCTGAGCAAAATTTTTGGACCGAAATCAGGATTCCGAAAATCGACGATTTTAAACACCCTTTCTAAGCGATTAGACGCTTATTTATGGAGATAAACGCAACTAAAGGTTTCCAGAGCCCATCTGATGGAAAATTTCACTCCTGGGATAAATTTTTGGACCGAAATCAGGATCCCGAAAATCGACGATTTTAAACGCCCTATTCAAGCGATTAGACGCTTATATACGGAGATAAACGCATTTAAAGGTTTCCAGAGCCCATCTGATGGAAAATTTCACTCCTGGGAAAATTTTTTGGACCGAAATCAGGATTCCGAAAATCGACGATTTTAAACACCCTATTTAAGCGATTAGACGCTTATTTACGGAGGTAAACGCATTTAAAGGTTTCCAGAGCCCATCTGATGGAAAATTTCACTCCTGGGAAAATTTTTTGGACCGAGAGCAGGATTCCAAAAATCGCCGATTTTAAACACCCTATTTAAGCGATTAGACGCTTATTTACGGAGATAAACGCATTTAAAGGTTTCCAGAGCCCATCTGATGGAAAATTTCACTCCTGGGAAATTTTTCTGGACCGAAATCAGGATTCCGAAAATCGACGATTTTAAACACCCTATTTAAACGATTAGATGCTTATTTACGGAGATAAACGCATTTAAAGGTTTCCAGAGCCCATCCGATGGAAAATTTCACTCCTGGGAAAAATATTTGGACCGGAAATCAGGATTCCGAAAATCGACGATTTTAAACACCCTTTTTAAGCGATTAGACGCTTATTTACGGAGATAAACGCATTTAAAGGTTTCCAGAGCCCATCTGATGGAAAATTTCACTCCTGGGAAAAATTTTTGGACCGAAATCAGGATTCCGAAAATCGACGATTTTAAACACCCTTTTTAAGCGATTAGACGCTTATTTACGGAGATAAACGCATTTAAAGGTTTCCAGAGCCCATCTGATGGAAAATTTCACTCCTGGGATAAATTTTTGGACCGAAATCAGGATCCCGAAAATCGAAGATTTTAAACGCCCTATTTAAGCGATTAGACGCTTATTTACGGAGATAAACGCATTTAAAGGTTTCCAGAGCCCATCTGATGGAAAATTTCACTCCTGGGAAAAAATTTTGGACCGGAAATCAGGATTCCGAAAATCGACGATTTTGAACACCCTTTTTAAGCGATTAGACGCTTATTTACGGAGATAAACGCATTTAAAGGTTTCCAGAGCTCATCTGATGGAAAATTTCACTCCTGGGAAAAATTTTTGGACCGAAATCAGGATTCCGAAAATCGACGATTTTAAACAGCCTTTTTAAGCGATTAGACGCTTATTTACGGAGATAAACGCATTTAAAGGTTTCCAGAGCCCATCCGATGGAAAATTTCACTCCTGGGATAAATTTTTGGACTGAAATCAGGATTCCGAAAATCGACGATTTTAAACACCCTATTTAAGCGATTAGACGCTAGAGATATTCGATCGCTATGATGACATGCACTTTGTCAAGTTGATTTTGATTTAATAGATACCAATTTCCTACCTCGAACTGAAGGACGTTCTCCAGCATCCCAACTTTTTTGCCATGGGTATGGGAGAAAAGGTTGATTAATATATAATAAATTCTTATAGGGTAAGGGGATGTAATGTTAGCCTAGCTCCTTCATTCGGCCTATGTACCAAATATGTCATTAATTTAGCGATAATCAACAACATCATGTTGCTATTAGGATGACCGATGTAATCCAAAGCAATTGAGACAATATAAATCAACTTATAGTTGTTCACTTAAGCGTAATTTTCGATTTCTAGAACTTTTGGGGCATCATGATTTCACTGATTAAGCTGAACAGATGATCTACACGATCTTCAAGTGATCTAAATTTGGTTTAATTGAATCAATACAGCAAGTAATGCAGTCTGGATGTGCAGAAAATAGTTACACGAGCTAACTTTTCACATAGCTAAGATAACAATGATTTTACAAGAAAATCGTAGACCCAATGTTGGGGACATAATTTTTTGTATGTTCCCAACTTTGGCCTGTTGTATCAATAACGTAGTAAAAAGGTTGTTATTGGTAAAATTTCAAGTGGAAATGCATGAATTTGCGGTTGTTTATATTCTAGTGACTCATCGAAACACAAAAAGAAGGAACAAAATCATTGTATAGTGAATTATAATGTTTTCATTATTGAATGACTGATGAATCATATATGAACATCACTTAAGTGTTTAGAGGCAGTTTTACTTTAGTATGTTTTGTGAAATGTTGTATTGAGTAAATCGAATACAGCTAACAATGCCGTAACTCATAAAATCAGAAAAAAAAAAACGAACAAAGGCTGCATTTAGTAATAAATCCATCGAATGGGACGAAGTTGCATCCATGAATAGACCCAATTTGGTGCTTATAGACCGACATTAAATCCATATCCCTCGAATGTTGCTGACTTTATAAAAAGAGTTGTGTAACTTTTCATGATACATACTACCAAATGTCATATCAAGCGTATCTTAGCAAGTGTCTAACTAGTTTAGTCTCGCTTGCAGCTTAAAAACTTTATGAGTTGTAACATATAATGTAATCGATCATTGCATAATAGGCTGAGTCAAGGGACATACACCCTATCAATTTCCTACCTGGAGTTTAAGGACCTTCTCCAGCGTCCCAATTAGTTGTTGGCAACGAACAAATCGGCACTAGATTAAATGGCGCACAAACCGAACGAAATAATAATTTAATTCTTATGTAAACAACTCTCTGAACTGGATTGGTTGTCCTCAAAAGGACAGATTATTTGTGGATCGCTCCAACCAGTTGGGTAAAATTTTTCCGACGGCTCGCCCTCCATGGAGGCGTTTTTGCAGTTGCAGCGAACGAATCAGCACCATGATATTAGGCACACAAACCAAACGAAATAAAAGTTTAGTTCTTGTATAAACAACTCTTTCAATTAAATTAGTTGTCCTCAAAAGGACAGATTATCAATTTATGGATTGCGCCAACCAGCTGGGTAATTTTTTTACCGACGGCTCGCCCTCCATCGAGCACCGAACTAAATTTAAGATTAGTTCTTTAATAAACAACTCTTTTATTTTAATTTATTGTCCTCAAAAGGACAGATTATTTTCACCTACTGCTGCTCGCCCCAAAGACGCTTTTCTCCAAACAGCAGAGTTTTCGAAGTCGCGGCGAAACAATCGTCACGATGAGGTAAGATGGCGGCTTGCACAAACCGACGTGATTGTGCGCCCCCATAATCTGCCATTTTACCTCATCGCGACGATCGCTGTTTGGGAGAGCCTTGGTACATATTACCATCAGCTGCTACGCGACCACCAGCTGCCTCTGCGACCAGCTCCGCTGCCGGTAAATGAAGCAGCTGCGACCAGCTGCCTGCGACCAGCTACCAGCGACCACCTCCGCACAGCTTCAATGCTGCCAAACGACTGAGGCAAAATTTTCCTATGTGTGCGCTTATGCCGTTCTCAGCTGCCTGCAAGACGTACATGGAGAGACGAATGACATGATTGGTTAAAGGCTCTCTCTAACACAAAGAATAAGAAGATGATGCAAGACGTTCCTTGCTTCGATATGAAATCTGTGATAGGAAATTTGGTAAATTTACTCTGCAAAATTACATTATAAGACATCACCTTATATTTGCGTTATTTTCAATAGTTAATATTGTTTGAGAATAATGAGAATAATTGAATTGGAGCGCGGTAAAATTTCCGACCGATTGAAGAAGAAATCATGTAAATCTATCGTGAATTATTTGAGTTATTCGCGTACAAAACGTACGGTTTTTCGTGACGGTCGCAATATTTTAGATTTTCAATTGACACCCTACCCTTGCCGTAAGACGTAGTCTACGTCAAAAAACACTCCCTTCACGATGAGCACAGTTACCTAAAACGAAAAGGGAAAAAAGGTTAATAAGAATAGTTACGTGGTTAGGCTAGGCTTAAACCTAAAATCCAGAATTAGGGGGGTTACTCTGTAACCTCCCTCACTTGCATGAAAGGAGGGACATTCAAAAGAGGGTAATATACCCGGCTTTGGCCACCAGGGTCTTCAGGGTTGATGGTCTTCATCAGCGAGCACTTCTTCCATTGTGGCCTAAGAAAAATCCATTATCTCTTAATCTTCTTCGCTGCAAAAATATGTGTTATTTTTGTTTCTTTTCTCGATCCGTGTTACTTTTCATCTGCTTCCTGGATCTCCAGCGCGTACTCCAGATACATTCCCCAGGAGGCATAGGCCACCTAACTTTTTTCCTAATAGACTAAAAGAAAACTGTTCCTCGCCACCATCGTCATCACAACAAAAAGCTGTCAAATTGAAGAGCTAAACTCGCGAAAAGTTAGCCAAACAGCTAAACACGGTTTTGTTTTCTAATTAAGCATAACGTGTTAAAACTTCATGCACCCTGTGGCTAATAGAACAAACCTAAACCGAATTAGTACGGCAATATAAAAACTTATTAAAATTCTGCTATCATTTTTTTTTTCAGCATGGAAAGAAATTCTTCATTGAGTATTTCAAAGTGAATCTTAACAAATCAGGAAAACCTTAGAATAGTAAATTAATGCATACAAACCAAGATACAAACCGATCGTTTTTTTTTCGGGGGGTGAAGTAAATATAACTTTGTGGCAGAAAATAGGAGGGAAACTACGAACGAAGCAGCATGGCAGTAGCACATTTTCTTTCTTGGAAGCGAAGTGTTTTGGAAGATACATCTAAAGAAATACATGGACACTATCATAGCATGATTCGGGCAAAAGTTTACTGTTTTCCGAAAGACGACCTGAACTTTAATATAACACATGTTTTAGAGGAGAGGGAAGATGTGGGGCATAAGGTAGACAACCCGTTGCGAATCTACCAGAAATTCATTATGGTGTCAATACAGATACACGAGTGTTACCTCGGAGTGCGCTGACACTCAGACTAACGCACTCATTCAGCCAGAAGCGAACGAAGACTCTCATGCGCCATCATCGTGGGATTGAAATAACAATCTCGATAGTTGATACCTATAATGAACACATTTTTGTTTTAACCTCAGAATATGTTTAGTTCAAAGTATTTTTTTGCTTGAAGAGCGTTTCCAGATGAAATCAGCCGGAAAAAGTCAAAATCTTGCACGACCCTCTCCGATTTGGATGAAACTTTGCACATGTCTTCGGAATTGGTGACGATGGATTTTCCGCCGGTTAAGGGAATTTTTTGACTCAAGACAAATTTTTCAAAAGGGCGTATGTGTTTTGTCATGCGTATTTTTCAAAAAATCATAACTCGAAAACCGTTGGTTGTAATAAAATTGCGTCTGAAAAGAAGTTGAAGCTGATTAATTTGACTTTATGAAAAAAATATGTACACTGTATAAAAAAATGTTTTTCTTCAAAAAAATTAAAAATTAAATTTAAAAATCAATTAGCAAATCTGTCCAACGTACGATTTTTATAATTTTTTTTCCAAAAAGATTTCAAGTCAAAATAAGAAGAATAGAAGTTGTTCTACGATGGAGCACTTAAGATAAAAATGTTCTTAGAAGTAAGAAAAATTCATTTTTTTTTCTTATATGTTGTTTTTGCATAAATAATCATATTTTAATAACACGATACGATTTTTCTAGTGATTTTAAACAAAAATGCTATTGGTGAGCAACATTCTATATGTACCCGTTTTCGAGATAATTTGAAATTAATGTCGAAAAAATGGCTTTTACCATTCTTTGCGAGTAACATGAGCAGCCGAAACATCACTTACTGAGTTTTAGCGACTCCACTATCTATGCTACCAACCGGTTGTGAATATGAGGCAGCCCTAGTGTACCGGTTGGTCGTGGTCACTCACCACTACGTATGCAGAATGCGGAGAATGGGAGAGAATTAGATAGGATAGAGTAGGGAGTAAAATATAAGATTAGAAGATAAACATTAGGAAACTAGGTCACTAGGGCAGACAGTGCAAAAAGTGCAATTGGAACGAGCAGTTGACCAGAGGCGAACTCCGTGAAGTTTATTTAGTTTAATTAGAATAAATGTAGTGGGGTTTTGTAAAATAAATTATGTGTTCACTTGTAAATAAAGTTGTGTTGTGCTAGATGACTAATAAAGTACTTTGTGAAGTTAGACTGAATGTTGTGTGGATATTTGTCCGAAGAAGGGTCCTTTGATGACCTTTGAGAGACGTTCACCAGGCAGTTGAAAACCAACACAGTGGTTGGGAGACTCCCCAACATAATTTGGTCCTTCGAACCGGATCTCTACTGCCGGTGGACTAGTGATCGGTCTGCAATACGCCAGCCTCATACAGCACAAAGGACTTGTCGCCATTCGAAAGGTTTTCAAAGGATTTGATCGCCATCGTATCAAGTGAATAAGCCACCAAACAACAAGGAGCCATCATCAATCCAATTGATTGTAAAATCGCCATCGTGTGCTGTGAGGAGGAAGTACACTCTGCAACAAATTGGATTCAGACCTGTACTAAGGCTGGGAATATTTTTGGAGATTGTAGACAACCAGAGCGTTGTTCTACTACCATTCAGGTACGTAAGAACGAGTATATGTCCGCCGAAGTATTCAATACTGTTTGCTAACATCCATCTTTCGATTTTGTTGCTTTCTCCATTCATCGTCATCGAGTGTGGTGATCAAAGTGGTGAATCAGTTCGCGAAGAACTTGGTTTCGGGCACCATTTGATTTCGATGTTGGATGAGGACGGTCGATCACGTTAGACACTGGGTGACGGGACGGTAGGCGAATTTGCTACGCGATAGCTTTCGTGCTTGGGCATCGCGCAACGGTAAACGTGGCCAGGTAAATACAAATTAACAGTATATGCCCAGCCGAAGCTGGATTTTATTGATACCTCACCAAATAAAAACAACCCTTTGATGCAATTTGGACTGCCTGAGTTATGCTTCATTCACGAACGCAAGCCCTGAGGTTCTGTTAGTTTTCGGACTACATTTCATCTGAGCTCCAATACTTTTGCGCCATCTTTAGTTCTCCAGGTGAGACTAAGTATATGTCCTGCCGAAGCAGGCCATCTTGTGATGCTACATTTGATTTCCTTCTCGTTGCACTGACTGATAACCGAAACATGATGAACCTGCTCGCTACCGTACATTGAGGCAACTTTGATAGCGCTTCATTTTGGAATCTTGCAACTGATTAATAACAACGAGATCTACTTATGCGCTACCGTATATTGTCGTACTTTGTAACATTCTGGAACTTGAACCATTTTGAATTTGGCTGCTGGAACAAGCTGTTGTTTTAACTGGTAAGACGAACAGTATATGTTCAGCCGAAGCTCCAATACTGCATACTACATTCGCTCTTTCACTTTCACGATTCACTGGCTCGAATTTGAATCTGAGGTTACGGATTTCCGTTAAAACTGAACGACTTTGGAATTGCTGCCTGCTTCTGGCTTCGTAGCACCGCTGTTTCTTCTCCCAGGTGAGTTGAACAGTATATGTTCAGCCGAAGTAGACAAATTAGAGTACTACATTGCCGATTCCTTTTCGATTTTCGGATTTCCCAACGTTTCGTCAAACTTGAGAGGAGCAACGTTTCGTAGTGACAACCGCACTAGCATCTAGCAACTGACTGGCTCTTAGTTCTTCGTATCAGCACCACGATTCCGCCACCTGCAATCATGTCAATGAGAATTACAAGGTTTGCCGACTCCTTGAAGGCCTTGAACTCAAAACTCAAGGGCCTTAGGGCATCTTTGAACAATATTAGTCAGTTTGTTAGGTATTATAAGGAGGGTTCAACAGCAAGTCAGGTCACTGTTCGCCTAGAAAGATTAGATTTGTTGTGGAATCAAATAAGCGAAACTGTTTGGGAGATCGAAGCTCATGATGACTACGATGATTCGGAAGATATCCAGAAGGAGCAGTTGGAGTACGAAAACAGCTACTACGATGCCAAATCCTTTTTGATGGAGAAGGCTCAAGGATTTCAAGTTGAAGCAGCCCTAAATCAATCAACACGGAGTTCTGACGCTGCCAGTGTTCATGACACAATGGATCGTGTTCGTTTGCCGCAAATTAAGCTCCAGACTTTCGACGGAAATATCGATGACTGGCTTAGTTTCAGGAATCTCTACTCTTCCCTGATTCACGAGAAAGCAGATCTTCCTGAAGTGGAAAAATTCCACTACCTCAAGGGCTGCTTAACCGGCGAAGCTAAAGCACTAGTGGAGCCACTGAAGATCACCAGCAATAACTACATGATTGCTTGGGAGTCGTTGCTAAAACGCTATAACAATAGCAAGCTGCTGAAGAGGAAGCAGGTACACGCGCTGACCAAATTGCCTTCACTGACCAAGGAATCGGTCACAGATCTCCACAAATTGGCTGATGGATTCTATCGTGCGGTTCAAATATTGGATCAAATCATCGAACCAGCCGAATACAAGGACCTGTTACTAGTTGAACAGCTAAGTTCTCGTTTGGATCCGGTCACTCGACGTGGCTGGGAAGAATACTCGTCCGCTAAGGAGCATGACACGCTGAAGGACCTGCAGGAGTTCGTTCAACGAAGAATTCGAATCCTCGAATCTCTACCAGCGAGGACGGACTCAAGAAATGAAGCTCAACCATCCAGAGGGAAGCAGTATTCATCGAAGGTCAGCCACAACGCCGTACAATGGAACACCGGAAAGTGCCCATCGTGTTCAGAGATCCACGGACTACACATCTGTCCAGCCTTCCTAAAAATGTCGCTTTCCAGCAAAGAGGCCTTTCTACGAGCACAATCTCTCTGCCGAAATTGTCTCAAACGAGGACATCTAGCTCGCAACTGCTTAGCGAAGTACACGTGTCGCAACTGCAACAATCGCCACCACACGCTGCTGTGCTTCAAGGGCGAAGGAAGAAGCAGTAGGAACAGATCACCGGAGAAGACCAACCCGCGAAGGAATAGCAACAAGAGCGACTCGAGTTCCAATGCCGAGGCGCAGAATCCATTGACGGTTCTTTTGGCTACAGCTGTTATTGTCATCGAGGACAACCAGGGCTCTCGCTATCCAGCTCGCGCACTCTTGGATTCTGGGTCAGAGTGTAACCTTATCTCTGAGGGTCTGAGTCAGCTGATGCAGGTCGCCAGCCAGAAGGTGGATATTTCGATAGCGGGGATCGGACAAACCGGAACAAGAGTTACACGAAGGATTCAAGCTGTCGTGAAGTCTCGAGTTACAGAATACTCTCGGCCAATGGAGTTTCTTGTTTTACCGAAGGTCACAGCCTGTCTACCCACCGCAAGTGTTCAGGCAAATGGGTGGAACATACCGTTAGATGTCGAATTGGCAGATCCTGAATTCTTCCGTTCAAGAAAGGTCGACTTGGTGCTGGGAATCCAAGCCTTCTTCAGCTTCTTCCCATCCGGAAGGAAGATTCCATTGAGACGCGGTGTACCGGTACTCACCGAGTCTGTTTTCGGGTGGATAGTGACAGGCGAGATCGCGGCATCTGGTAAAGGTACAGGATACACATGCAATATGTCGGTAGCAACAAATCTGGAGGAGTTAATGGCACGGTTTTGGTCCTGCGAGGAAGTGGGAGCCGTCAGCAAACTATCTCAGGACGAGACGCGTGTTGAAGAACAATTCAAGCGCATGGTTAAGCGAGAGTCGAATGGTCGTTATACCGTTACTCTCCCCAAAAACGAGCAACTTATCGTGAAACTTGGCGAATCACGAGACATTGCATTGAGACGTCTTGGAACTGTTCAGCGAAGACTGGCACGGGATCCAGATCTTCAAAAGCAATACTTCGACTTCATGACCGAATATCTCGAGCTTGGTCATATGAAGCTAGTGAGCCGTGACGAGGAAGAGACAGTCAAACGGTGTTTCCTACCGCATCATCCTGTGATTAAGGAATCAAGCACCACTACCAAGGTGAGGGTGGTCTTCGATGCCTCCTGCAAAACGTCCTCTGGCATATCGCTTAATGATGCACTCTACGCTGATCCTGTGGTACAGCAGGATCTACGGTCGATCGACAAATTTGGACCAATGCGATAGACACTCCTCTTCAATTCGTGTTGTGGATAGGACCCGATGGCGCCACAGAAGCGTATGAGCTGCTAACGGTGACCTATGGTACAAAATCGGCACCGTATCTAGCAACTCGAACGTTGAAGCAGCTGGCAATCGACGAACGAGAGCAGTTTCCCTTGGCTGCGCCGGTGATTCAAGAAGACGTTTATATGGATGACGTTATATCAGGTGCGGATGACGTTGAATCTGCGGTCGAATTGAGACGACAAATCGATGCGATGATGAACAGCGGTGGATTCAATTTGCGGAAATGGGCGTCGAACTGTCCCGCTGTTCTAGAAGGCATTCCCGCAAGCAATTTAGCGCTCTCAGACTCCGACGGGATAAACTGGGATCTGGATGTGGAAGTAAAGACCTTGGGTTTGACCTGGCTCCCCCACGTAGATTGTTTCAAGTACTCAATCAATATTCCACCAATTACGAATGAGCTAATATTGACTAAGCGACTAGTTCTCGGCTTCATTGCAAGACTTTTTGATCCACTTGGACTGATAGGTGCGACTGTCACAGTGGCAAAAATCCTAATGCAACGACTTTGGAGCTTGACGGACGAAAACGGGCATAATTTGCAGTGGGATGACCCGATACCTGCAACGGTGGGTGAGGAATGGCGGACATTCCACGACCAAATCCATTTTCTACAAGAGGTTCGGATTCAACGATGTGTTATAGCTCCCAAGGCGGTATGCGTAGAGTACCACTACTTCGCAGATGCATCAACGTTGGCATATGGCGTGACTATTTACGTTCGAAGTGAACGGGAAGACGGTTCGGTGACGGTGCATCTTTTGACATCAAAATCGAAGGTAGCACCAATGTTGTATATACTCACCTCAACGAACGCTCAATACCTGTTTTCGAGAGAGATAACTCACAGTGTTCATTTTCGTACCAGCATTGCAGAACGAGATGGAGCGCGACGGTTTGAACGATATGGTGATTCGGCTCACCGCGAGAATAGGAAAAACCAGAGAATAAGTTCATAAGAATCAGCTCTATCTCTCTCAAACCTTGAGCACGATCGTAATAACTCATGCAACGTTTGACTCGCAGTCTGAGCATTATTTTGTTGAACAAACAATTTCTTGCTCACTCAGTTGATCGCTAGCAGTTGTCTGGTTCGGAAATTCCAGCAATGCCGCTGCTGAGATGTTGTTAAAAATCTAACACAGTTTCACCGCAATCACGGCATTCCATTTTAAATTACGACACGAAATATTGAAACGCCATTGACCCCATTGCAGCAGTCAGCTGTTGGTATGAAAAGTGTATTTGTTTGGAGCGTAAACATATTTTTTTATATATAAATCATTTATTTGTACAAGCTCAATCGTATTAACTTTACAGAGCCAAGTTTTCATATTTGTATACATAAATTATCTTAAAACTAACGTTAAGAGGATAGAACCGATTACTCGCGGCCGTCTCGAGGTTAATAGGATTAACAACTGAATGGATGGGAAGGTAGGCAGGAGTTTTAAGTGGGGCTTACATAACGCATTTTTTTTTAATTCTAAATTGTCAAAAAACTTTTGGCTTCTTTTGACGTGAACATTTTTGAGAAAGAAAAAAAAACACACAAACACAGATAAAAAAAACTTAAAGTAAACATACAGGTTAAACTAACTACAATCTAAGGCTAATGTTAGTCAAAAACACATAAATGAGCTTCAATTTATTTGTTTTGTGTTCGGTCAGAAAGAATGTAAATATTCAGGGAATACGTTCATACTGACATTGTTTTGTAGTTATTGAACTTAACTAACTTGCTAAATGTATGATTTGATATTTCATATATAAACATTGATAAATTTCTTTTTTTTTCCTTTATTATCGAGATTTTCAGCTCTGGGCTGGTTCATCTCCCGTCGTAGTCACTCAAATACCGTTTGGGTATTTTCGTGACTTGTACGGGGGTGAGATTCGAACTCGTGACTTTGGCGTGAGAGGTATGGATGCAGACCACTACGCCGGGGTCGTCCCCACGGCAATAAATTTCATGTTTTCTATCGATGTGCCGGAAATGAGTTCCAATGCTGAAGTTTTGCTCTTCTCTACGTTTTCCGAACTTGTAATCAAGTTGAAATTTCTTATTTTGTGGATTTTTTTTTATTAAATGGTTTGATAAATTATTTATGCAGCAATGAAAATCGTGTACAATTTGGTAATAATTAAAAAAAAACATTCCCATCGTATCTCAAAACTTATTTCCTAGAAATAAAACTCTTTCCATCGCGAATTGTATGTATGTATGTATGTATGTAAGGTAGTCACCATCCCTTCTAAGACCTTGTCATGTATGTAGCTCCACTTAACAGCAAGATCAAATTGAGTTAACGGTTTGTATTCCCAGCAACACTGTATGTTGGGCCAAAAACGGTGGGGCAGACCCGCAAGCAGAGACGCTTACGCGAAACCCGTGAAAAATTAAGATTCTCATTCAAACTATACGGTCCAACAAATTGAAAAACCCAATTCGCAATCCTTATCAAACTTTTTGCGGGATGGCTTTTTAAGAAGGGCACGTCACTCTTGCTGAAACTGTTGGAGTAGAATTCACAGCATCACAATCGAATCGATAGGATAAGAATAAAGGTAGTGTTTGTACCCTCCTAGACGCCGGTTGTCATACCACTTCATTGTTCAATTCCAGATTTAGTGATCCCTGATGCTTCCTCCTTTCCCAATACATAGTCAATATCATATAGTAATTTATAAAATAAAGTGAATGAATATTAGAATGATGAATAATATAGTGAGTGAATATAAGAATAATAATAACAATTCCATTTGTGAACCTGAAAGTAAACTTTCAGTAAAAAATATGGTTTAAAATTATTTTTCAAAATTTGGGATGTTCATGGATGATCTGAGATTATAGAGCATATAAAGAATAGTAAACCTAAAATTTCTAAGTGCTCTTCCTTTTCCTTTTATCACAATAATTTTTTGTAGAGGGTACTATAGTGATTTTAATTATGTGAGTTTATGTATTGCATAAATTTAATATCATAAAATAAAATAATAAACTGACGTTATAATGTTAAGTAGTAATACTAGCAAGCCAGTAAACTATAGTAATATATATATATATATATATATATATATATATATATATATATATATATATATATATATATATATATATATATATATATATATATATATATATATATATATATCCATAACATAGCTGGTCATCCACCCATTGAAATATTTCCGTTTATAGACAAGTAACATAATAAGCGTAGGTACAATGTATATATGACATCCACTGCTTTGTTACTGAAATTGAAAATTAGACATGTATTAAAATCCTAAAAGTCTTGAAAAAAATGAAAACAACAACAGTCAGGCTAAATTAATTTTATATGAGTGTGAATAACGCCAAAAACGGAAAGGTAATGAAACTACAGAAAATAATAATTAATTTTACGATAACTCTTGAAGAATCTGGAAATGATTCTTTATCTGTAAAATATGAAATGAACTATTGTAAATTATCCTTTTTTGGTAAATTTGGACATAGTTTTGTTCAGTTGAATTTGTCGCATATGATCCTTCCTAAAAAAACGTTAAAAACCTTCCTATCTTTTCGAATACATATTTAAAATTAGGTAGACGATAATTGACATGGAAGGATATATGTGAAGCTTAAACTGACCTATAAAATAGCATAGAAAATATAGTGGAGGGATGTTAAAATATAAAATGTTAATAACAATTTTAATTGTATTTACTTGTCTACAGATTGTAGTCCTGCTGCAATTGTAGACAGACTCGCGCATCCACTACGAACCTATGACAATGCATAATAACTACGAAAAAAAAAATATTTAAAATTATTTTACAATACTTGGGAATTCCTTGGATGATAAACTCTTTCCTACTAGAATTGTTTACAGAACAGAACAATTGTGTTCATCACAGTAATAATTGGCATGTACAGAGAATGAATTCGGAATACAACGTGAGAAAAGCTAAATCTTATCCGTGATCGGAAATTTCTTGATACTTGCCGGAATACAAAACACGACATGCAATATATGCACCTTTTTTTTAAATTGTAAACACTAAATAGCAGTCGTGAGAACCTCTTGTTGTCTAGAGAATAAATCTCAAAAATCAATCAAGAAATGAAAGAGTTATTAGCGTTCAGTAATTTAATTTTTCGTGATGGGAGCCATTTTTTAAATTTCTATTTGGCATTCAACCATTGCTGTAAGCCTGCTCTGTATTTGCGCTCCAGAATAATATAGACACAGTATAAATTTTCGAGCCGTTCTAGAAATTTTACACAACGCTTTAGGTATGCGACGACTCAAGGAAAACTTAAACTATTTGAACCGATGCTGGCTGCCAATTGCCAAGAATTTAGATCGGAATTTGAAAAATGTACGATAAATTCATACAAACTTCTTAACTAGAAAAATTGAATTGGCCGTCCTGAAAAGGGCGGATTTTATATGGTGCACATTTGAATTTAAACCTCCTTGGTCTTTTGCAGAAGCAAATTATTGCATCCGTTGCATCGTACCAAAAATTGGCTAAGATCAGGATCAACACAAGCACCTTATTTTACTCCTAATGGTCACAAGTTTGGTCAACCGATTGCTCATCACAAAACCAATGGCTGCCTAGCAACGGTTGCCTAGAAAAATACAGTTATCAGCTACCTGATCAATGGTTGCACGCCAGTGAACCCTCCAGGGTATTAGCCACCGCAAGCTGTCAATCCAATATTTGATCCCCGCCACTCCGCACAGCTTGAATAATACCGAACGAATGATTTAGTATGCGAAGGTGTATCCATTTTTTATCGTTCACTGCAACATAGTTTATTGCTACATTGAAATCTTCATTGACTACTATGCATGTAGCAAATTTAGCCTTCAAAACTATATTTTAAAACATCACCTTTTATTTGCGTTACTTTCAACAGTTTACAATTGTAGAAAGATATTTTTTATAGTTGACTCAATACGCGGGGAATTTTGCAACCGATTGATTTAAACATATTGAAAATCTATCGAAAATAATTAAGTTATAAGCGTTTAATTTGTATTTCCTATCGGACGTTATTTTAGGATTTTCAAATGACACCCTAACCTTGCCGTAAGACGTAGTCTACGTCAAAAAAAATCGTTAGCTCTCTCGTAGTGACTGTCTAATATGCACTTTCAAATCTGAAAGCCACGAATCACACCTAAACAATATGTTCAATAGGATTAAAAAAAAAAATGACGTTTCGATCGAATATACTTTGTACGGAAGGTGGTCTTGCATCACCTAATCGTCTACTTCGCTTTTTGAATATGATGCAAAAGATAAGTCAAACGTAGGTGAAATAGAAGTGGAGACAGATTATCATATACAATTTTGACATGTTTCATGATATACATTTAAAAAAGTCACTAAATGTACAGCCCAAAACTCACTATAAAACACAGCACATCTTGAACTCATGGATATCGATAGTTAAGGAACTGCATATTTTTTATAACAATGCTGAGATGTAATTCATATATTGGCTTACACTGCGCTCTGTTTGCTGACATTTAAATATCTATTCGATGCCAGATGCACACAAATGTCTTGTCCACGCACGTGTTTTATCAGCCAGTACGAAGATTAAACCGTTCTCGCAAACCTCGATAGCCGGATGCACTCTTATTTTATAAATTCTTTCTATAAAGTCTTTATAAATTACACCAGAGATGCATCATAAAAGCGACACAAGCTAACGCCAAGATATAAATAATGCAAACCCAATATCACTATCCTACCAACAAGCTTTACTAATTAAGCAGGAAGCAAATAGGAGGTGATAAAACAAATCCCAAACCCTCTATTGGTGGCACGCCGCAGATATCCACCTACTAGACGCAAGCGAATTATCCGTAACATCTTCTTCAACCAGCATCGTTAGCTCAATGAGCAAACCCGTCAGCTCCTCATGCGGTACTCACTCACCATGCGAGTGGGTTCCTCGCCACTCAATAATAGTTCGTTTCCTAGCATGAAGAGAAGAAAGCGCAATGGCAAAAATACACACATTCACTCTCCTGCGGAAACGATAGGGGGATGATGAACAGCAGCATTATTTGTGTTCTCTCCTCTCGCGAGCAGAGAACTCTCGGCTGCAAATCGTGAAAACGCTCATGATTCAACAACACTGGGTAGCACCCCTCAAGGTGCAATCGCTACCACGATTGGAACTCTGTGGTGCACTTCTGGCGTCTCAGTTATGGGAGAAGGTAGCGGAATCGTTGAAGACAGACGGCAGAGTTTACTTCTGGTCGGATTCCACATGCGTTCTTCATTGGATTCGCTCTGCTCCAGGAACGTGGACCACTTTCGTGGCTAACAGGGTAGCAAAAATTCAAGCGCTGACAGAGGGAAACAATTGGAGGCATGTGCCCGGAAAGACCAATCCCGCTGACCTAATTTCTCGTGGGATTGCTCCAAGGGATATTGTCGAAAACAGTCTATGGTGGCATGGTCCCGCCTGGTTGATGAATTCGCCTGAAGAGTGGCCGAGCGAATCTGTAAACCCACCGGAAGAGGAGCTAGAGAAACGACGGAATGTAGTGCATTGTGCTGCATCGATCGTAGATGGGTTCATTTCGGATTACTTAGTGAAGTTCTCATCGTTTACTAGGCTAATTCGTATGACGGCATACTGGTTACGCTTCATGAGCAACTTACGGTGCCCAGAATATCGGAGACGAGTAGGGTTTCTAACGGCAAACGAGCTGTACCAAGCTGAATGCATGATCATCCGGAAGGTTCAAGCGGAATCGTTCTCCGAGGAGATTAAAAATCTGTCGTCTGGCATTCCTGTTCAGCGAAAATCACCTCTGCGTTGGTTCACCCCTAAAATTGATGGAAATGGTATTCTTAGAATTGGTGGCCGGTTATCTAATTCAGATGAATCACAGCGGGTTAAGCATCCAATGGTATTACCAGCTCGGCATCGATTCACGGAACTTGTGTTTCACCATCATCATCACAAACATCTTCATGCAGGGCCACAATTGTTGTTGGGTGTTGTTCGGCAACGATATTGGCCACTTGGTGGTCGAAACCTTGCGCGGAAGGTTGTTCGTCGGTGCCAGCGTTGCTTTCGAGTTAAACCGTCGGTGATTCAGCAGCAGATGGGCGAGCTACCGGCTGCTAGGGTTACGGTTTCGAGACCATTTTCCAAAACTGGCGTCGATTACTTCTGCCCAGTGTACATACGAGCAGGACGTGGAAAAAAACCTAGCAAGGCTTATGTGGCAATTTTTGTTTGCATGGCTACGAAAGCCGTTCATCTGGAACTTGTGTCCGATATGTCGACTGAACGATTCCTTCAAGCACTCCGAAGATTTTTTGCACGGCGAGGACGAAGCACGGATATGTATTCCGACAATGGCACCAATTTTGTCGGGGCAAGAAACCAGTTACAGGAGTTGTTTGCATTACTGAAAAACAAAAATCATTGTGAGGCAGTGTGTAAAGAATGCGCAAACGAAGGAATTTTCTGGCACTTTAACCCTCCTAATGCTCCTCATTTTGGCGGATTGTGGGAAGCAGCGGTACGGTCGGCGAAATACCATATCCTTCGAGTTCTCGGCGGCAATCCGGTGTCCCAGGAAGATTTCATCACTCTTCTTGCACAGGTTGAAGGGTGCATGAATTCTCGACCACTAACAGCACAATCGGATGACCCACACGATCTAGAGCCACTTACACCAGCACATTTTCTCACAGGAGGGTGTCTAATAGCAATGCCGGATCCAAATTTACGCGATGTCCAGATGAATCGTCTCACTCGGTGGCAGATAGTGCAGCGGCAGCTCCAAGATTTCTGGGTACGTTGGCGTCGAGAATATTTAGCGCAGCTACAATCACGAGGAAAAAATTGGCAGTCAGCAGCAAACATCCGAATCGGACAACTTGTTGTTATTGTTGACGACAATCAGCCACCAACACACTGGAAGATGGGACGTATACAACAACTACACCCAGGCAATGATGGAGTCACTCGTGTGGTTACAGTCCGGACATCGACCGGGTTACTCAAACGACCGGTAGCGAAGCTATGTTTGTTACCGTTGCAAAATTTAGATGACAATTCAGGTGTTTAATTCGGTAGTCCAGTGCATCGCGAGGTTTCTTTCTTTCTTTTTTTCAGAAGTTTCCATGCAACTTCAGGGTGGGTGAGGATGTTTGCGAGTAACATGAGCAGCCGAAACCTCACTTACTGAGTTTTAGCGACTCCACTATGCTACCAACCGGTTGTGAATATGAGGCAGCCCTAGTGTACCGGTTGGTCGTGGTCACTCACCACTACGTATGCAGAATGCGGAGAATGGGAGAGAATTAGATAGGATAGAGTAGGGAGTAAAATATAAGATTAGAAGATAAACATTAGGAAACTAGGTCACTAGGGCAGACAGTGCAAAAAGTGCAATTGGAACGAGCAGTTGACCGGAGGCGAACTCCGTGAAGTTTATTTAGTTTAATTAGAATAAATGTAGTGTGGTTTTGTAAAATAAATTATGTGTTCACTTGTAAATAAAGTTGTGTTGTGCTAGATGACTAATAAAGTACTTTGTGAAGTTAGACTGAATGTTGTGTGGATATTTGTCCGAAGAAGGGTCCTTTGATGACCATTGAGAGACGTTCACCAGGCAGTGGAAAACCAACACAGTGGTTGGGAGACTCCCCAACAACCATGAAAATATCCCTTTTTCAAAAGTTAGTCGTGATTGTCCATCTTCAAAAGTATTCTTTTTAAATTGTACATAAAATTTTCAACAACTATCCTTACGACACCAAGAAGATTGAACATCTTCTTAATTAACGAAATTAACGAATCTTAATTACCAAATAAAAAATTTGAGTTTTTTTTTTGTTCATACATGATTTATTTATTTTTTCTACTGTTTTAAAAAAAAATTGTATTTACATTTTTACAAACACTATTTCCTAACATTCCTATTAATATTATGAAATCTCAGTATTTCGTCAGTTGAAAATATTTTCGCAGCGATTTTGTTATCTGCAACTGGAATGAAGGAGTGATATTTCTGTCTACCAGGAATCATTTTTGTTTGCTGATAACTACCACCCCATTCTTCTTGTGAAACATAGCAAAATGATATTTTTGTGAAATTTTCTTGATTTCTCTTAATAGCCCAATCATACAAAGTTTTCGCACTTGTTATTGGATGTTCATGTTGTTTGGCCAAGCTTGCTCTTGTTGCCATTCGTTTTAATGTGCCGCCAATTGCATTACATGGTCCCTTACCTTCTGAAGTTGCGAAAAAATGCCACTCAGAATCAATGTTGTATTTCTCTTTAAACTTGCAGAGGCTTGCAAATTTTTTTCTATTTTTGTATTGGGAAGCAGCCCCATCAGCCATAAAAATGGCCTTTTTTATATTCATTAGTTGATTTAAATACGTTAGTTTTAGAAATAAATACTTGTACCGCAATTGTATCATGTCTTATAACTTCTGATATTACAACAAAACTTAGATTTTTTAGCATTCCTGACTCCATATAATAAATAACAAACGGATGAATTGTAGCCTGATCATTGTTCCAATGATGACTTTGAACAGCATCCTGAAGTACAAATGAATAATTCTCTGCAAAATCGCAAATAATAACTACTTCTCCTTCTTTTAATGAAGACTTTGTATCTTTTAAAAATTTAGATTGCTTTGTTTTTATATAATCATGAGTTAATAGTTTTTCTAATTTCTCGCTAAAATATTCAACAAATTCATCGACAGGTTTTAATAGCATTTCTAAATTACATCTATCAGTTGTAATCCATTGTTCGAATGATATCTCAGACAAGTTATGTTTCTCAAGTTCTTTTAAAAATCCTATCTCAAATTCTGACAGCATGGGACAATTTTCGCATTCACGGAGGTAAGAATATTTTGATCTTGATGATGAATTACACAAAAACTTCTCAAAATGTTGATTACAATCAGTGTTGAATGAACATTTTTTTAAACTGTGAAGCATTAAATCAATATTTTCTTAAATTGCGCAAACACAAACGTTGTGAGAACCTGAAGCATTTAGCAATTTACAATGTTTTGGTCGTAATGCTGCAAAAGTTCTAAATCCAATTTTATGTTCACTGACTTCTTTAAATCAAGTGAAAGTTTCTTTAAGTGATGAAAGTAATAACCGTTTTTGAATTTGTTGACGCTTACCATTAGTGTTTACAGAGACATAATCTCTTTGTCCCGACATGGCTTTGCTGATGTCGTCCTCGTCAAAAAATTGTATCACTTGATTCTTTATATCCGGATTCAAACGATTCCCCGATCTGTCGTTGGGGGTAGCCAATACTCCATTTTCGGCTGCCAATTCTTTTGCTTGTAATGCAAGGTATTTGTTTGTTTCAAATTTGCTCGTTATCTTCTTTGACTTCTTCTTGTGGTGGTAAGCTGAATAGATATTTTCTAATACCTGCTACAATTTCGGCAAATTTTTGCCGACGGTATTTATCGTTTTTAAATTCTCTAATGGATATCGGAGACACATTTATTCCTGCAATTCCATTATTGAATAACTCAATGTTGTGTATCCTGGAATAATCCGGTAGGTCAATGTCCTGAGAAGATGCTGAGGTAATTGAAGCTGCCGATGGTATTTCCTCCAAATCGTTCCGTGATGTGGTTGGTGCTTCGTCATGTTCACCGTTTTCTGGTTGCTCCACTCTTTCGACAGGATTACGACGATACGAATATAACCGATATGAATCACAAATTCTTAATGACGTGTCTAAATGGACCGTACACTGCATGGATAAAAGTTTTTCAATTAACTTGTCAGTTAAATTTCTAAGTTTAGGCGAACACCATCTCCCGATTTCACGAAAAGGTTTACAATAATACTTTGTTTCGAGTTCCATTTCAAATCGTTTTACACTTTACGCTACTTATGAAAGACACTGTTAAACTGATGTCATGACTTTGTAATGTAATCCTTTTTATACGAACTAGGTACGCACTTTAGGTACTTTTTTGAAATATTGGTATGTGCAGGGGTATGCATGTAAATTATATTTTCTGTCAACACCAAAGGGAATTATAGACACTCAAGTAATAGACCGGACAACGTGAGTCTGGCACAGTTGATGTATCCAAAACAACTGTCAAATCGTATGGGAAATGCGAGGAAATGTTCGTTTTGGATACAACATGGCGGCACGTTGTCCGGTCTATTACTTGAGTGTCTATAAAGGGAATGCATGAATAGGTATAAATGGGCGTAACAATTGTATTCTTACTGGTATAAAAAGCTTAACTAATTAAATACATTATGTTTCTACCTGAACAAAATACGCTTGTACACTAACATGAATACTAATTATTTTTGTTTCGGGTTAGGTTTTCATAATATACTGTAAGTAAAAGCAGCAAATTTTGTCGTGTTACCTACAGTAAATATCAGGAATCAGTTTGTCTAGTATTCTCGGTAATAAAAGGTATATTGTAGAAAATTTTATGAACAATTTAAAAAGAATACTTTTGCAGATGGACAATCACGACTAACATTTGAAAAAGGAATATTTTCATGGAAAAAGCCATTTTTTCGACATTAATTTCAAATTATCTCGAAAACGGGTACATATAGAATGTTGCTCACCAGTAGCATTTTTGTTTAAAATTACTAGAAAAATCGTATTATGTTATTAAAATATGGTTATTTATGCAAAAACAACAAATTAAAAAAAAACTGAGTTTTTTTACTTCTAAAAAAATTTTTATCTTAAGTTGCGTCATCAAAGAACAACTTCTATTCTACTTATTTTTACTTGAAATCTTTTTGAAAAAAAAATTATAAAAATCGTTCGTTGGACAGATTTGCTAATTGATTTTTAAGTTAGATTTTTGATATTTTTGAAGAAAAACATTTTTTTTACAGTGTACACATTTTTCTCATAAAGTCAAATTAATTAACTACAACTTCTTCTCAGACGCAATTTTATTACAACCAACGGTTTTCGAGTTATGATTTTTTGAAAAATACGCATCACAAAACACATTCGCCCTTTTGAAAAATTTGTCTTGAGTCAAAAAATTCCCTTAACCGGCGGAAAATCCATCGTCACCAATTCCAAAGACATGTGCAAAGTTTCATCCAAATCGGAGAGGGTCGAGTTCAGTCATTTGCTCATTTGGCAGAGAAATGCTCTGAATCAACCATGCTTCATAGTTAAAAAAAGCCATATTTTTTACACATCTGCCATAGGGTTGAATCAAAACAAAACAGTTATAATTTCAACAACCTGGTAGTTTTCCGTTCTGTTTCGAGCTCATCATGGTGTCCGACGAGGTAAAATATTTGGACCAAGGTTTCAAAATTAGATTCAACGCATATTACTTTACATCACAGAGAACAGACATCCAAACTAGAATATATTTCTCAAAAAAACTTGTGTAAGGATTCAAATTAATATACGTTCAAACACTATTGCCATCTCTCGGGCTGTGGCCACTTGCGATTTTTAATCGAACATGGGTAAGATTCGTTGACCGTGCGGTGAAAGAACTGAACTGCCAAAAAAAATTAGTTGATGAATAAGATTTCAAGCTGGTCAATGGGTGGCGATGCCAGCGCCGCCACGCTATTGCCAGTTCATTATGATTATGAAATGGCCGTTAAATTTCTTACACAGTTTTTGAATTTGACTTGGATGTCTGTTCTCTGTGTTTACATTATACAAATGAAAAGATGTATTTTTTAATGTGTTATTTTGTTGAGCTATCATTGGAACAATAAAACTTATTCAATAAATTTTATTCAAACCATAATATATGGTTACCATAATAACCATATATATTCAAACCAATTATTGTTATTCAGTTGGTACGACTATAATCATGGTTGAATTAACTGGCATTGCAAGCCATTTGTCAAAATATCAACAATATTTTCTTCGACATAACCATTGTATAGTTGTTTCAACCATATTTGACTGAAGTTGATTCAACCATACATAAGTTAAATCAACCTGAAATTTATGATTGTTACAATCATATCATATACAATATTGCGCATGAGTTATCGAAAAATTAATCCAAAAATATAGTTGGTTTTAGATGAAATATTATTGATTGAATTATACTTTTTTCTCCATTATCGTCTTCTTTCGTCCGCAGACAGTCCCACATGTAAGAAGTGCTTCGACAGTCCCAGTGTTTTGTATATTCTCTAGCGGCAGCTATAAGGTTTCACGGAGGACGTCCTACTTTGATGTAAGGACCATTAAAGAGGCGCTTGAGAGGGAACGAAACTTATGCGAAACCCAGGAACCTTGCGGCGAACGACTGGTTATGACACTTACACGAGCGTGCGATGCGACCTTGCCTAGGGAAGTCAAACCGAGGAATGGAAGATCGCTGGTGTATTGGTGGAACGAGTCGATTGCCGACCTCCGAAGAACATACCTCCACGCAAGACGGAGGGTTCAAAGAGCGCGGTTAAACGCCGAGTGAATCGAGCGTAGAGGGATGCTAGTCACCGCGAAGGCCGCACTAAAGACCACATTCCACATATTCCATTCACACAAACACATTCAAAATTCCCCAACTCATTCACAAGTTCATTCTTCCAAGATTGCTAGATTTTGTCATATTGTCACTCTCCTAGGACAGAGTGACTATGACGTTGCTTAAAATGAACTGAATAACGCTCACTCAATTCGAAATTTCGCTGAATTCGCTTGCTATTACAAGAGAAGAAATGTTGAAATTACGATGAATGAGTAAATTCAAACTAGAGTGTATTCACTCCAAATTCCGACAAGGATGTGGCTGCTTGCATATATATTCTCGTTAAAGTTGAAAACCGAAAAAATCACTCGCGCAAATCAATATAATTGCTTTTTCGTATTGCAACAAAGTGTCGCATCTAGTGCGCTGTGTAGCACATCAGATGCGCAGTACAGCGCACTAAATGCGCCACAATTAAATCGTACAGCACGAGAGAAAAACCATTTGGCGCCAGTGAGTTATTCCGGTTTTCAGTTGCAACAACAATACGTTTTGCACACACGCTACACGCTAAGACAAGAAAACGAAAAATTCGGTGAAAAATACCGAAAACCGCACAAAAGTGCACATACTGATATTATCGGTAAACACAGAGAACATACGTTCATCTTCGGTCTGCTACTTGTGTAAAACTTTAAACCGACATTTCAAGTGTATGTCGTTATGCTCCTGGTAGGCGGCGCTGCAGTTGTGGAATTACTGTTTATCAATAAAAAGCCCAGCACATAACCTGAAAAGTTTTGTTTGTTTTTCTCTGCACTTGCTTCTTATACAGGCTGCCTATATTAACTTTTACACACGTTTTTCAAGAAAAGGTATTCCTGGTGCAGTTGAAAACCGGAATATAGCAGTCGCGCCAATCGATTTTACTCCCGTTCTTTGAATTCAAACAGTGGCGCATCTAGTGCGCTGTATAGCGCATCAGATGCGCCATACAGCGCACTAGATGCGCCATTGTTTGGACTTATGCAACGGGAGCAAAATCGATTGGCGCGACTGCTATATTCCGGTTATCAACTGCACTAGGAATATATGGACATCAATGTCTGTTCTCTGCACGCTAAGATAAGATTACCGAAAATACGGTTTTAATTTTACCGAAAATTAGGTTTTGGTAGCAAAACCTAAAGTATCAGTATAACTTACCGAAACAAAACGTTTGATTTAACTTATTTTTTCAGTAAAGTGGATTTACAGATTTTATCGTTATATTTTACCTAATTTTGGTTTAAAATGCTCTCATTGAGCTGCAAGCACTTTCGGTAAAAATTACCGTACAAAAATAGGTTATTATTAATGTTTTTCCAGGTTTTCCAGTTATACCGAAATTTCGGTAATCCATGTTTACCGATAATTTCAGTATGTGCACTTATGTGCGGTTTTCGGTATTTTCTACCGAATTTTTCGTTTTCTTGTCTTAGCGTGTGTGCGGTAAACAAGGATTACCGAAATTTCGGTATTGTTGGAAAGAAGGGAAAAACATTAATAATTACTTATTTGTGAACGGTACTTTTTACCGAAATTGCTTGCAGTTCAATGAGAGCATTTTTAACCAAATCTGAATTTTACCTAAGTAAAATGCAACGATAAATCTGTAAATCCACTTTACTGAAAAAATAAGTAAAACCAAACGTTTTGTTTTGGTAAATTATACCGATACTAGGTTTTGCTACACAGAAAGAAATCTCGTAGTAAAAACTACCATTTTACCCGACTACGCCTATTTTTAAAACTACCATGAAATTTCAGTCAAATTTGCTACGTCTACGGTAAAATCTTCAACGTTTGTGGTATATTTGACAAACCTCATATTGATATCAACCGCACCATGGTTGATCTAATCGCAGGCATGATCAAATCAAACGCATTTGTAGTCAGCTGAAAATTGTTGGTGATTGCGCTTAATTTTTAATTAAAATTAGGTAAAATATAACGATAAAATTTGTAAATCCACTTTACTGAAAAAAAAATAGGAGAATTAAACGTTTTGTTTTGGTAAATTATACCGATACTTTAGGATTTGCTACCAAAACCTAATTTTCGGTAAAATTCAAACCGTATTTTCGGGAATCTTATCTTAGCGTGCACCCCTACCAACAATCAATATGCAACTAGCGATTTGAAATTGGTTCACTGTTGTAGAACCCCTTGGTCCGAAGTACACATTGAAGTCAGCACCTTGCTGTACATATTTGCGCCTTTGTTTTGATTTGCTGTGTTAATTTGACAAAATATTTGAGAGTGTGTTCGTGTGAGTTCATTATTAAGGGCGCATTATTTAGCTTGGGACCGACGTGCTACACTGAGGAAACTGGACTAGCGAAATTCATTAAAATGCCTTATGTTTTGTGGCCACAAGAAATCAGTATGACTTTCAATAAATTGCCGTATGAAACACCTGAAATGGAACAAGCCAAACCTGTATGGTTTTCATACATCAGCCTTATGAAATTTTCAATTTTCAAATTATGAAATTCTTAATGTTCAAATATAAAAATGTTTGTTTCCAAATATGAAATTTAGCACTATTTCCATAGGGAAGGTTCATTAATTATGTCACGCAGTAAGGGGGAGGGGGTTTGGAAAAACGTGACGATCCATACAAAAAATTTGGTTGTCCATACAAAAAACGTGACAAGGGGGAGAGGTGTTAAAAAAAGTCAATTTTTGCGTGACGTAATTAATGAACGTTCCCATATGGTTTTTTAAATAATGGATATTGATATTCAACATTCACCCGTATTCTGTATTCTGTATTCCGTTGACTCGGATTTATTGCGAACAAAACGAAATTCCGCATCCTGAATTTCGCTCGACTTGACTTTTTGTATAGGAATAGTAGAATCGATCGAAATGCAGAATGCAAAATTACGTATCGTTCGAAATAAATCCGACTCAACCGGAATAAGAAATAAGGGCGTGTATCTTAAATTAAAATACATCTATTCAAATTCCTTAATAATATGATAGTAATCGCCTTTATTTCTATTATTATAAACATAATTAACATATAACATATAATTAAACTGTTCAATGAAAATCAACACCAGCTTCGAAAACTTAGCGAAGGGTAGTCCTAGGATTGTGTGTAATTTCACCAAAACATCGAGTCCGCGTACAATTGTTGGAAGAGTGTACATGACACTTTTATACACCACCATGCACTCCCCTCTAGCGGTAGCCAGGTCATTCCCAAAGACGATTAGCTTCGGTGCAATAGAAATGTTTTGTTCCTCATAAATATTTATCGTTTTCTCCAGTTCAGCAAGAGCGTGTTCTTTGCTTTGGTCCTAGCTTTGGACCAACAAAAAAGTATCCGCCTGACCGGTTGCTACTGTCGGCTTGAATCCTTTGGACGCCTTGACGGGAATCAGTACCGTATTTCAAATCAGCAATAAGTATAGCAGTCTACAATCTGCAAAAGAAATGCTTTTCAATATAACACAATTATTTAAATATATACAGTGGATTTATTTCAAAAATAAAATCGAAACTAAAATAGATTTTCATGACTATTTTTTATTCTTTGTTTTCGGTTTCAGCTAAATTGCCGTGTTCACCAAGTCAGTTCCATTTGAATAGAAAATCAAGAAAAAATGGAACTGATTTGGGAACGTCCATTAATTACGTCACGCAAAAATTGACTTTTTTTCGGTAAACTTTCGATAAAAATTACCGTACAAAAATAGGTTATTATTAATGTTTTTCCAGGTTTTCCAGTTATACCGAAATTTCGGTAATCCATGTTTACCGATAATTTCAGTATGTGCACTTTTGTGCGGTTTTCGGTATTTTCTACCGAATTTTTCGTTTTCTTGTCTTAGCGTGTGTGCGGTAAACAAGGATTACCGAAATTTCGGTATTGTTGGAAAGAAGGGAAAAACATTAATAATTACTTATTTGTGAACGGTACTTTTTACCGAAATTGCTTGCAGTTCAATGAGAGCATTTTTAACCAAATCTGAATTTTACCTAAGTAAAATGCAACGATAAAATCTGTAAATCCACTTTACTGAAAAAATAAGTAAAATCAAACGTTTTGTTTTGGTAAATTATACCGATACTACACACTAAGATCAGATTACCGAAAATGCGGTTTCAATTTTACCGAAAATTAGGTTTTGATAGCAAAACCTAAAGTATCGGTATAATTTACCAAAACAAAACGTTTGATTTTACTTAGTTCTTCAGTAAAGTGGATTTACAGATTTTATCGTTATATTTTACCTCAATTTGGTTAAATATGCTCTCATTGAGTTGCTAGCATTTTCGGTAAAAATTACCGTACAAAAATAGGTAAATATAAATGTTTTTCCCGGTTTTCCAGCAATACCGAAATTTCGGTAATCCATGTTTACCGATAATTTCAGTATGTGCACTTTTGTACGATTTTCGGTATTTTATGCCGAATTTTTGGTTTTCTTGTCCTAGCGTGTAGGTTTTGCTACACAGAAAGAAATCTCGTAGTAAAAACTACCATTTTACCCGACTACGCCTATTTTTAAAACTACCATGAAATTTCAATCAAATTTGCTACGTCTACGGTAAAATCTTCAACGTTTGTGGTATATTTGACAAACCTCATATTGATATCAACCGCACCATGGTTGATCTAATCGCAGGCATGATCAAATCAAACGCATTTGTAGTCAGCTGAAAATTGTTGGTGATTGCGCTTAATTTTTAATTAAAATTAGGTAAAATATAACGATAAAATTTGTAAATCCACTTTACTGAAAAAAAAATAGGAGAATTAAACGTTTTGTTTTGGTAAATTATACCGATACTTTAGGATTTGCTACCAAAACCTAATTTTCGGTAAAATTCAAACCGTATTTTCGGGAATCTTATCTTAGCGTGCACCCCTACCAACAATCAATATGCAACTAGCGATTTGAAATTGGTTCACTGTTGTAGAACCCCTTGGTCCGAAGTACACATTGAAGTCAGCACCTTGCTGTACATATTTGCGCCTTTGTTTTGATTTGCTGTGTTAATTTGACAAAATATTTGAGAGTGTGTTCGTGTGAGTTCATTATTAAGGGCGCATAATTTAGCTTGGGACCGACGTGCTACACTGAGGAAACTGGACTAGCGAAATTCATTAAAATGCCTTATGTTTTGTGGCCACAAGAAATCAGTATGACTTTCAATAAATTGCCGTATGAAACACCTGAAATGGAACAAGCCAAACCTGTATGGTTTTCATACATCAGCCTTATGAAATTTTCAATTTTCAAATTATGAAATTCTTAATGTTCAAATATAAAAATGTTTGTTTCCAAATATGAAATTTAGCACTATTTCCATAGGGAAGGTTCATTAATTATGTCACGCAGTAAGGGGGGAGGGGGGGTTTGGAAAAACGTGACGATCCATACAAAAAAATTTGGTTGTCCATACAAAAAACGTGACAAGGGGGGGAGGGGGTGTTAAAAAAAGTCAATTTTTGCGTGACGTAATTAATGAACGTTCCCATATGGTTTTTTAAATAATGGATATTGATATTCAACATTCACCCGTATTCTGTATTCTGTATTCCGTTGACTCGGATTTATTGCGAACAAAACGAAATTCCGCATCCTGAATTTCGCTCGACTTGACTTTTTGTATAGGAATAGTAGAATCGATCGAAATGCAGAATGCAAAATTACGTATCGTTCGAAATAAATCCGACTCAACCGGAATAAGAAATAAGGGCGTGTATCTTAAATTAAAATACATCTATTCAAATTCCTTAATAATATGATAGTAATCGCCTTTATTTCTATTATTATAAACATAATTAACATATAACATATAATTAAACTGTTCAATGAAAATCAACACCAGCTTCGAAAACTTAGCGAAGGGTAGTCCTAGGATTGTGTGTAATTTCACCAAAACATCGAGTCCGCGTACAATTGTTGGAAGAGTGTACATGACACTTTTATACACCACCATGCACTCCCCTCTAGCGGTAGCCAGGTCATTCCCAAAGACGATTAGCTTCGGTGCAATAGAAATGTTTTGTTCCTCATAAATATTTATCGTTTTCTCCAGTTCAGCAAGAGCGTGTTCTTTGCTTTGGTCCTAGCTTTGGACCAACAAAAAAGTATCCGCCTGACCGGTTGCTACTGTCGGCTTGAATCCTTTGGACGCCTTGACGGGAATCAGTACCGTATTTAAAATCAGCAATAAGTATAGCAGTCTACAATCTGCAAAAGAAATGCTTTTCAATATAACACAATTATTTAAATATATACAGTGGATTTATTTCAAAAATAAAATCGAAACTAAAATAGATTTTCATGACTATTTTTTATTCTTTGTTTTCGATTTCAGCTAAATTGCCGTGTTCACCAAGTCAGTTCCATTTGAATAGAAAATCAAGAAAAAATGGAACTGATTTGGGAACGTCCATTAATTACGTCACGCAAAAATTGACTTTTTTTAACCCCCCCTCCCCCCCTTGTCACGTTTTTTGTATGGACCTCCAAATTTTTTTGTATGGATCGTCACGTTTTCTCAAACCCCCCCTCCCCCCTTACTGCGTGACATAATTAATGGACCTTCCCGGACGTGACTGATAGAACGAAATGAAGAGAAGGAAAATTGTACCCACTGAATATTTTTTTTACTCATCGTTCACGACGGGTGTCAATTTTTTCGAGCTCTGAATGCGAAAGATGTTTAAATTAAAATATCAAACTTACCGGTTGTAAGCTCGTTATTGTGGAGAAAGCGGCTCAAATCTTTGGCGGATGGATCCCTTGCATGTTTGCGGACATATTTTGCAACAGGTTCAAACAAAGAATTCCACTTCTTGGATGGATCCGCCGGATTTCCCAATCCCAACTTTCTGTAATCGATGTCCAGCTAGAAATAAAAATCCTATCTGTGTTACGATGCAAATATAATGTTAACAAAATATTACCAGTTGATATCCGAATTGCTCTGTCAAATGGGAGTAACTTTTGAAAAGGTGGTTGGACTTTGAAAACTGTCGTAATGCAGATTGTCTAGCTGGGAAACTGACCTTCCATTGCGACAAGACGGCCGTCCACGGAAACTTGTTTATTTCCAGCCAGGCTATGGCCGATGCCACCTCAGGCAAAATATTTTCTTTGTCTCTCTGTGTGCTGGTCTGGAAAATATGCTCTTGTTCCTTCTGATCCCGCTTACGCTCGGATTGCTTTATATAATTAATCCGACTGTATAGCTTACCAGCGGGGTTGCTACGGCTTGATGCTTTTGGCATGTAATACGTTTCCTGATAGAAAATACAAAAAATCATCGATATGGCCATAAGACATTTAAAATTAAATCTTTAAACTACGTTACGCTTCAAAGGGTAAGTGGGCGCTCTCTAAATAGTTTGCTTTATGTGATATTTTCACTTGTAATTTTGTTTTCATTCTTACCTTTCTTTCCTTTTTAAACAATCCGATAATCACGTAGCTTAGATCTTCCACAGCTTCGGATGAAGTCATTCGGTTAAGGCTTAGGTGGTAGCGGACCAGCATATCAACAACCAAAGTCCTTCCTGATTTCGATAGACTGTTTTCAACATATTTTGGCCGAATATGGTTTCGTTTAATAGCTTTTTCAGGAGATCAGGAGTTAAACGTCTTGGTGTGTCTTTGGCTGGATCTTGAAATAACCTGGACTGCGAAGTTGCTACGGCTTTCTCATCAGCTACCTGAGCAGATCTGACGTCGTATGTTTCCTTATCGGCTTCCTGTTTGGCGTTATGTTCCGGAATTTTCTAATAATTACAATAGGAAAAAAAATGTTAAAGCTTTCCACTAAGTAGATCTATGTTTTTATAAATACCATGCTTTGAAGTGGCATGCTTCCAGAAGAATTATATGTGTAATCTTCGTTGGCTTCTGTCACATCCGTCGTATCCTGCTCTGCTGGTTTACTGCAACCAGGATGGTTTTCGGAGATGCCATACCTCAGGTCATATTGCCATGGATATCCTTCATGAATTAAAAAAAAAAACAATTTTAAATAATAATCATTCCCTGTTCCACTTGCAAACATGCTACTCACCAGCTTCGAATCAGAAGACGCATTTATATCCGGGTTGGTAGAGGATTGATCTTTCGCTTCTTCGATGGTTGACTCCTCAGCTTGTTCAGGTTCGCAAAAATTGCCCTCTGGATGAGAAATCGGAATGGTTTCGCTATTAGCCTTTTTCTTGACTTGCGTCACGTTATCTAGACCCTAGTAGGAGCAAAATATGTATTTTTCATCAAATATCAAGCATATTTATACTATTACTTACATTTCTTCTACGCCAGCTGACTATCCAGCACCAAAACAGTCCTGTATCAACCTCCGGTTGAACGGTTCCGATTGCTGTCGATAATTCAACTTCGTTGTATGTAAGTAATTGGATGGTCGTAATTTTTGCTCCTAAAAGTTAACTGCGTTGATTATTTGTTAAAATAACTTTATTTGATTACTTACGTCGGAATACTCCCAGGTTGAATCCGGGTGCTCCGTTTAAAAAATCTGCAATGAGTTTCAGCTCGTCTACAACGATAGCGGCATTTTATTTTCTGCACGTTCCTTTCAAGGCTTTTTGGTGTAACTGACAGCAGTGTATTTCATAAGGCGCGGCAATGAAAATCGAATGTATGACGTAAACAAATCATACGTTGGTGTAAAGAAAAACATAAGTAGTGTATGCAATCCATAATGGCCTTATGAAATCTGCATTTTGATTGATTTTGGAGTTTCATAAGGCAGATTTTATGAATTTCGTTAGTCTAGTTGCCTGAATGTAGTACTGACTGAGCCAAACAAAAAAACGTTTTTGTATGGGACCTACTGGTCTTAGGCCAGGCGCCCACTAATGTGGCGGAGGTGTGACATCTGCTAGCATGCTAAAGTATCTTGTCGACGTTCGCCTCACGCCATACGACTTTGACTCGATATTTTGACATGTCATGTGATGCCACACTTCCGCCACATCAGTGGGCGACTCGACTTAGATTTAGGCCCGGCGCCCACTGATGTGGTGGAGGTGTGACATCTGCTAGCATGCCAAAATATCTTGTCGACTTTCGCCTCACGCCACAAGACTTTGACTCGATATTTTGACATGTTAGTCAAGGCGCCCACTGATGTGGCGGAGGTCTGGTATCACATAACATGTCAAAATATCGAGTCAAAGTCTTGTGACGTGAGGCGAACGTCGACAAAGTGTTTTAAAATGCTAGCAGATGTCACGTCTCTGCCACATCAGTGGGCGCCTGGCCTTATGTGATGCCACACTTCCTCAACATCAGTGGGTGCCTCGACTTAGTCTATGCCCTACCGAAGGAATGATGCAATGCTCTTTAGCATTTATTATGTGGACTTTGATCAGTGTAGATTGTTCAGATTTATTCTACGTCGAAGCGCTGCATATCTTTTTCAATCTTGCCAAACGCTGCATGAGATGGGAGACGATGCACGTGAAACGGCAAAGGTTGATGATTGGTGGAGAACGAAGTGAAGAGAGTAAGCGAAAGAAGCAGACTGCTACATCGCCATTTGTTGGTCTCCGCACGATTGGATGCAATTTTCACAAAAAAAAACTACTTCATAAGTATATTGCGAGCGACCTAAACCATAACTGAAACAGCAATCGGGTGAAGTGAAGTGGCCAACAATCACAACAGCACAAAATGGTAAGTAATAATCTCAGCTCAAACCTGAATCTATTGTTGATAAAGCTTATCAGGATATTTTCAAGGATGATTTTTGGAGAGCAATCGAAAAGGATTTGGGACGGATTCCTCTTCCATTAAAGGAAGCACTCGAATATACAGAGTATATTAATGCAGCTTTGGCGTGCATTGGAGATGCCAAAATAGGAAATATAGAAAAAGACATCCAGCGTGTGCCAATAACCACGTCAAACGAAGGATTAAAAAAAATGTTTTGAGAAATTTGATAACAAGCCCGATGATTTCCGATTCCTTGCTGGAGAAAGGGTGTTGCTCAAAATGATAGCAGCGGCTGTGAAGAAACGCGGAATCCATTACTTTTTTAATAGGAAGAAGAAAGCTCTTAAAGAGACGGCAAGCTCCGCACAAGGGCACAACAAGAAGGCCGGTTCATCAAAGATCATGGAAAGCGACGAAGTGATTCATCACAGAATATTGCAATACTAGCAACTGAGGTAAATTAACTTTCATTAACTTTAAACAATTATTTCCAAAATTATTATTTTAGGTACGACGGCTCCGAAAAACTGAAATCCTTCTTACGATCGTTGCAGTCACTAAAAATACTGATTTCCGATCCTCAAGATATGCTGACAAAAATTGAGTGCCCCTTATGTCCGGTGACCAGTTACATATCCTGTCGTCCAGAAAAATCGGGACTGTGGAAAGTTTCGAACTTTGTGGCTCACATAAAAAATGTACATAAGTTTGAAATACCAGGTAAGCCTTCACCAACAAACCGGAAGCATGCTATTGCCTGGTTGGAATCGACAGGTGGACTTAGGACTGAAACGGAAGTTTGTCCTGAAAAAGTAATGAGGATCTCACCCCCAAATGTGACTCAAAACTTTGTGGAGTCCAATCCCACTGATTTCAACACTTGTGAAACTATGAAAAAAACTAATTTGGAAAACTGCACCTCCAACCCAAGTGTGATGCTGCAAATTGAACCGAATGCAATACCCGATATGCACCTGGCAAATTTTGGAATCTGAGGAGGAGCACCTTGATGAAAACGACGAAATATACAACTTTGCCAACGAGGATCATCTGATAGAAGACACCGATCTGCAGTCTAACGAAAAAACGGACAGAGACGAGATGACTGAACAAGTCAGCGAAAATTTAAGCAACGATCTCTTGCTATCTAGGCAGCAAATAAGCTATGAGTATTCAATTGAACATCAAAACGACGAGCAGCAACATTGCCAATTTAATGAAGAATTCTCAATGGAGCAACCAGCATGGATCATCCAAGACAAGGAGCTTAACTCTCCAACACAGGAAAATAATTACGAATTGCCACACCGTAGCACGCCCGATGAATCTGTGGCCAGTTTAGATTTGTAAATCAACGTCTCTGACAGAGCCTCTCGTATACCCGGCAAAGGGATGCGATATTCCGCATTGGAAAAAGATTTTTACTCTTATAGGTATGTAAACAATCAATTTTTAGAAAAACATACTTTACCATATAATGAACATCGGTAAACCATGGTAAAATAAGTGTTATAAATAAAATGAATCTCTACTTTATATTTAGATTTATACAAGGAGGGAGAGAACTCTATGAATTCGACAGAGCCAACTCATCTTTGCCACACATACGCACCGTCCAACGCCATCTTAAAAATAATGCGTCTAAATTGAGAGAAGGGCAACTTATGGTCTCTGAGTTGCGATCTTACCTCGATGCGAATAATTACCCTCTGAAAATTTGCTGGAGTGAAGACGCGACCAGGATTATTGGTGGAGTTGAATACCGATCAGATACGGGTGAGCTCAGCGGCTTAGTGGCCACTCTAGATAAAAGGAGTGGTCTACCAGAACAAGGACTGTTTAGATGTTCGAACCCTCAAAAAGTAATCGAAAATATTCATAACTATCCCATAGCTAGGAACGTGCAGCTAGCTATGGCCCAAACGTTGATATCTGGTTCCGCGCCGTTCTGTCTTTTGTATTATTGTACTGAAAACAGGTTTGATACCCAGTCTGTGACAACAAAGTGGAATCACGTGAAACGCCAGCTAGAAGCCGAAGGTATCGAAGTAGTGTTCAAAGCAACAGACGGAGACAGTCGTTTCATAAGAGCTATGATTGAAGAAATGGGACTCACCAAAACAAATGAGCAGGAGTTCAGCAGTTGGTTCACTTCTAATGTGAACAGTATATGTATTCAAGACCCTACGCATCTGGCCAACAAACTGCGGACCAGAATGACGAATCCACGGAAACAGCTTGTGCTGGGTAAGTCACTGCCCAAACTTGTAGGGGCGCCTCCCACATGGCTTCAATCAAGCAATTGATTGAATGATTGGGCCTGCCGAAAAAAACGTCATACTTAAGTTTTTCTAAAACCAACGCATCTTCTGGACAACGCAAATGAATATTTTGATTTACTGGTGATATTTTACCTTTATACCTTTTTTTAAGCAAACAGATACTATATTATAGGCCGACATAAAGTAAAATATTGTGCCCAAATAGTAAACATTCCAGTAGTTAAGGAATAACAATAAGAGCCTATTAAATCTAACGTACCACCGAGCAATTCGATAGAGTTACCCTACCTAAATTAAAAAAAAAGGTTTTTCAACCTAGATGCAAGGTTACATTTTCTTACTGCCCAAATGAAGTATTCTTTTTTGAACAAAATATATCGAATTTGGGCCCAATGTTAGATAAAGCAATATCAGGGAATAGAAGTGCTTCGAAATGTGTAAACTTCATTATACACCACCTACACTAGTTTATATAACGTGATAACAGCTTTCCTATGAATATCAACAGGTTGAACTGGGTTAATATCAAGTTTTCCCGGAAAAAAGATTGTATTTAGTATGCATGGGATAAACCACTTCGATTAATTCTGATAGTTTTGATAGTTTGAAGGTTTTCGAAGCGCTTCGTTAGTATCTCTTTGAATAATAATTATGTAATTTGATCTATACCTAGTATGTATTCGTTTTAGGCAATACTACTTTAACTAGAATACATTTGATGGAGCTGATAACAACCGTCTCGCAGGATAAGCATGGTCTATCGATGGGCGATATCAATGAAAAAGATAAGATGAAGTTCAAACCAGTCGAAAAAATAACTGAAAACAGAGTAATTTCCTGCCTGAACGAAGTCCCCAATAGTCAAGGAACTGCAGTTTTTTTAACAGCTATCGCCTATGTGATGTCGTCATATATGAGGAAAAATGTCTCTCCACTCGAAAGAGTATTTAACATTTGGTAAGTAACTAGAAATTAAAATTCCCATATATCACACCATATATCAAATATTCTCTAGCTGTATCTTCTTGCGGAAGTAAAACTCCCGCCTACCACAAAATCAGCACCCGGACATTGTCTTGAGGGTCTTAGACAAATACTGAGTTTAAGACATCCGATTCTAAAACAACGGGATGAACGTTTTATTGAAACCTTCATTTAATACCGTCAGTTGCTCGGTAGACACCTGGAATAAAATAAATATTTTTTTCCAATACTTAGTTGATTTACCCTTGCCTACGATTAGTTCACTAACCGAAGCTTCGAGACGGAGAAAACTGAGCACCTATTTGAAGCCAAAATTATGATCCTTCATTACCTAAGCTATGGTGTCGGAGCAATTTTTTCTCACCCGGCAGCAGAATTTGCCGAGAAAACCGGCGGATTCAGCAAGACTCAGTATCACTTTAATTTCAGATTCATTATCACTTTAACCGTTCGGATTTTTGAACTAGTTTCAACCTACGATACCCGAACTTATTGTCAATCTAAACTTCAACCAGATACGAGCTACGAATAAAAACATACATACGACGTTCAACTCACAATAAGCCGACTCAATCTTGATATCCGATCCAGGCTAGAACTGAATCAAAAAACGAAAACTGTATTACGGCAAAGATCTTTTATTAGGGCTTAACTGACAAACGTATACAATGCCTTCTTCCGCGGATTTCTCGTCATTGAAAACTAAGCTCATAAATCTAACAATATTCAACAAGATATGATCGAGAAGGAAGAATCCTCCTATCCGATAGAATTGGTGGCTTATATAGGTAGACTTTGATATTTTCGCGCGAAACCATAGTTTACATATGTCAGTTACGTCCTTATGAAAAATCTTTATCGACAAAATTAATGTTTTCATTTTTATCTTGGGGTTCGTTCGCTGAATTTAACCATTCAATTTTGACATCTAGCAGTGGTTTCCTTACATGAACGTTAAATTTCAATTCAGAGAAATATTTTGATTAGTTCTCCAAGTGTACGCTTCCCTTATCACAGTTCCTCCATTGATTATGATATCTCCATGAAACAGGCCATTCAAGGAGTTCCAGATCAACTTCGGCCTATTATAATTCCCCATATTTTTATTGAAAAGTACCGACATGTCAATTGCAATAGTAGATTTTTCACTGATGGGTCGCGCATGGATGGATCCACTGGTTTCGGTGTTCACAATGAATACTCTTCTGCCTTCCGGAAACTTCAGGAACCTTGTTCCGTGTATGTTGCTGAGCTGGCAGCAATCAATTTCGCATTGGGGATAATTTCCGGCATGCCCATAGACCATTATTTCATCTTCTCAGATAGTCTCAGTTCTATTGAGGCCCTGCAGTCGATGAAAACAGTGAGGCACTCATCTTACTTCCTTGCACAAATAAGGGAGCAGATGTGTGTGTTGGTCGAAAGATCATTTAAGATTACCTTTGTATGGGTCCCCTCACATTGCTCAATTCCAGGCAATGAGATGGCGGACTCTCTAGCAAAGGTGGGCGCACAAGAAGGCGAGATTTTTGAAAGAAGAATTTCACATGATGAATTTTTCCCATTAGTACGTCAGAGTTCTCTTCAAAGTTGGCAAAACGATTGGACAAGTAATTCTCTTGGGCGGTGGTTACATTCTATTATTCCAAATGTTTCGTCGAGATCGTGGTTCAAAGGTCTGGATGTAAGTCGCGGGTTCATTCGTGTGATGTCAAGACTTATGTCCAACCACTACTCGCTAGACGCACATCTCTACAGAATTAACCTCGTCGATAGCAATTTATGTAGGTGCGGAACCGGTTATGATGACATCGCTCACGCAGTTTGGCATTGCCCGGATAATGATGCCTTCAGGACACGACTATTGGATACCCTAGTGGCCCGAGGTAGACAACCCTTCCGCGAGATAAGAGATGTTTTGGGAATGCGGGATCTTCCCTACATGCAAGCGATTTACGAATTCCTTTGTTTGTCTGATCTAAGAGTGTAACGTCATCACCCCCCTTCCTTCCACTCTAGTAAATTCCCTACCATTGTGTCCCAGTTATACTATCCTTTTGTTTCCGTGCTACTTGTACCTGCCCAGCAAGCTGTGGTCACCCATCTGCGGCTTAGTTCCTGAAAGGGACTACAGGGATCGAGTATTTGGTAGATGTCGCAACCAAAAGCAGCAAATAATGGCTTAAATAAGTTACCTACCTAGCCCTTTCCAAACGATTATGTGACCCATCAACCTCGAGCTAGCCACGAGTAATTGGCATCCCTCTTTTACTAATACCAAAAAGTAAAATCTTTTGTACAACAATATTGAATATCGGCTCCGTAAAGTGTTACACACGCCTGAGCCTAACAAATAAACGAACTGATTAAAAAAAAAAAAAAAATATTTTGATTGTTATTTCACTATTAAAAATAAAATTTGTTTGGGAGAACATCGTGCTATATCATTTTTTATAGTCAGTTTTAGCTTAATACTTAAATTAACACGTAGGAACCAATGTGTGCATATAAATATACCTCCGAAGGATGCCGAAGAATCAAGTGCTTATCGTATTCATTTAAGACGTCAGTGTGCCAGCATAGCTTAGAACATGTAAAAAATCAGATAAGCTGCATTTGCATAACGTACCCAAATGGAGATGAGCTGTGCGTCCATGGTGTGCATATAAAGCATTTCGTGTTTAAATCATGTCTGTCTTCGCCGCGCTAGAGCGATATGTGCACCTTGTCATTTGTACTAGAAAATTGTATAGAACGTTATAACCTAAGAATAATCAATTTTCCAGTATCTATCTGCAACGAGAATAAACTTATCTATTTACCTATATTTTCTTCTATGTACATTCTTTGCTTTGGTCTTCTTGATACATTTGTAAAAGATTTGTTCTGTTGTTTCAAAGCATTTTTTTTCTTTTGCAGGCACACTTTATTCCTAGTTCGAAGTTGGCCCAATTGGTGCGTAGCAAAATTCAACAATATTCAAAATTGTGTAACAACTAATGCGTATTTGGGACTCGAAATCAATGCACATTCTCTTATCAACTATATCGTTCATTGTCGTATTCACGATACCGAATTCAACCCTACATTACTTCAGAGTCAAGCATGCGAGGGAACGTTTAGAGATGCTCGAGCGTTTACGTCTACGGAATCAACAATAGTTAATTTCACGATTCAAGGCTTTGAATCCCGGTTGAATAGAATACAATTCAAAAGAGATGCCATGTACAGGAACGCACAAGCTTTAACATTTCCTAACTTGAACAATACATCAAAGGAACGTGATGTGTCAATGATGCCAACAAACGACGAAATCATCGCAGTAGTTCAGCAAGCCCAGCGCTCTGTTCGGGAAATTTTAAAAGAATAAAGGATTGATTCTGCGGATATTTCTTTCGATGCTAGCGTAACCACGAATTTTTTAAAAGCCAAAAAACATAGCAGTTTTGATGATATAGAGTTCATCACTGTTCCCGATGAATTTGGAGTATACGAAAATGCAAAAAACTATGATATTCCAGACAAATCTGAGGTAGACGAAAATGAAAGCAGCGATGATGTCCATTATGCTTCCCACTTGTTTGAAAATATCGGTGAAGACGTGTGTTTGCCAGACTCCAAGAACTTCCAAAAAGTATTTAAAATCAAGAATCGACAAAATAAGGTTATTCATGTGAAAAAAAAACATTTGTGTGGATGCTGACCTCTGGCTTACAAAAATGCTCCTCGGATCGTACTTATAGATTCTTTGACAAACGGTATAAACTGGAACACGCCAAATACTCAAACGGAGTCTTCGAACATATTGTGGTTGGAGAATACGTCCTAATTAAGATGAAACAGGTGCTCAGCGTAGTACAGGTTTTTGGATTCAAACATTTAAATGGAAAGAACTGTTCGTACTATCCATCAACGGTTCCTGTTAAAGCTTCCGAGAATGGTGAACATAGACCGATAGGTCTTGTAGGCAGTGTATTTGAACTGGTGGAATGTGATAAAGAATACATGCTAGATATAACAAGCGTCAACCAAACTATATCTGTGGATCGCTATGTATCTCATCTGGTCAAGCCAATAATTAAATCTGCATTGTTTTTCTACCTTGAAAAGATTGTGACGTACATAAGACAATTGAGGTAAATATCTTGACAAAGCGCAGTTTTTTTTCACTATCCGAAACTACGATAATCGGAAGTTGTACGTTTATCCTATCTGAACAATAACCAACCCTTATCTATTTCAGTTCAAAACAACCAACCATATCTGCAGTGGTGTACGATCCTTAAATGATATATTTATTGAAATGACATCGATTGAGTAATCCTTGTATATAATTTCGGAATCACATGTATTTTTTTTTTTTTCATTCATCAAAATTAAATCTCAAATGACTCAAATGTTAATAAATGGTGTATATGTTGTCACTTGAAGGCATTTCAATTGTCCACTACTATATATGTATTACTTCGAAAATATTTTTTTCATATGATCCTCATATACCGGTTCATATGCTACACCAGTACCTATCTCGGCTAAATAAATAATCTTATAAGTGGGGTTGTTCATTGGGTACGTAGTGGGTGGCAATCTGTTATTTTCAGTAACGAAAATGTTGAGTAATGCTGGTTTTCCCGCTTATAGCAAATGTTGATTTGGCTGATGATGGGCTGAAGACAACGCTGCGAAAAGACAAGTTATTTTTTTCAGTATTTATATTCAAAAGTAATGCCTAGTTTTGAGCAAAGCCAGCGGGCTGGAGGGAGTTGCAAAATTTGAACGAATAGTTTTAGTTCGAATGTAAAATCGGCAATCTTTATATCCATGGTACGGGAGATCCAGTCTTTGGTGGGCATAAAAACGGTGAGTATTTATTTGTTTATGATATCTCCTCTATAACATGGAAATGGGGAATGTACTAAGTGATCATGCCAACACCAGATATTAGATATTTGATTCGTGTTCCTGTGCTTTCCTCACTTTCCTCACCAGTATTTGAAGTGAAACTGTTTATGATTCACTTGTGCTACTCAGCATTTACAATGTTCAGTCAGATGAACGTCCAATTATAAATATTTCATACGTATTAACATACAGTTTCATTCGTATTAACGAACAGAAATTAAACATATTTATATAAGTTATTAAGGGCCGATTTCTTCACCTCCGCTTAGAGCTTAAACCACGTTTAAGCGTATGGGTAAGCACCGCTTAGGAGTTAAGCGGAGGTGAAGAAATTGGCCCTAAGTCAAATTAGCTTCATGTCTTCGACAGCTAGTCAAACGATTACTTATGTGACCGATGCGCGAGACTATAGACAAGGCAGACAAATTCTAAGCTATTCTTTCGCTCTTCTTTTTTCCTTATGCGAAATCATTCATTACGTCATATCGATGAATTTCTTTCTGCCTTACCTAAAGTACACCACACCAACTGCTAAGCGCATCGTTTGTTTTGAAATCGTTGCGATTGTCGTCCGATGTGAGTTAACACGATTGTGCTAGAAGCGCTGAAAGTGGATGCGAGAAGATGGCACAGATCCATACAGATAGCATGCTAGGTGATAATATCACGAGATAAACATGAAAATGAGTAAAATCTGGATGTGTCGCACCCTTCGGCCCCTACCGAGGTGAGATCTACACGGAAGAAACAAAGTACCCAAAATTAAGTTCATTTCACCCAACGTTGGAGTTTCGTGCGGAAAGCGAAATTTGAGTATATGCCATCGTACTCAAATTTGAGTAACTGTATCCAAAGTTTATGTTGGGAAAATTTTCCCTAATGCAATAAAACTTGTAAAAACACTTTTCCGCACGGTTCGTTAGCGAATGTTATACAACATTTAAAATTTGCCTCTCTCGTGATGATAAAATAAACAAAATAATTCACTTGATAATTTTATTTTATTTGTTTGTCTCTTAATTTCCGCGATTTGTAACAATAACGGCTACACACAAAGAATAATGATTATTAAAATTGAAAAGATTAACGAAAATACAGTTTCAATTTGACCGAAAATTAGGTTTTGGTACACGCAAAAAAAAGCCGCAGTAGAAACTACCATTTCGAGGATTAAATTAAGCGCAATCACCAACAATTTTCAGCTGACTACAAATGCATTTGATTTTACCATGACAGCGATTAGATCAACCATGGTGCGGTTGATATCAAATATACCACAAACGTTGAAGATTTTACCGTAGACGTAGCAAATTTGACTGAAATTTCATGGTAGTTTTAAAAATAGGCGTAGTCGGGTAAAATGGTAGTTTTTACTACAAGATTTCTTTCTGTGTAGCAAAACTTAGTATTGGTATAAGTTACCGAAACAAAACGTTTGATTTTACTTATTTTTTCAGTAAAGTGGATTTACAGATTTTATCGTTGTATTTTACTTAGGTAAAATTCAGATTTGGTTAAAAATGCTCTCATTGAACTGCAAGCAATTTCGGTAAAAAGTACCCTTCACAAATAAGTAATTATAAATGTTTTTCCCTTCTTTCCAACAATACCGAAATTTCGGTAATCCTTCACTAAAAAAACAATGCACCTTATATTTAAGTGCAATCATCTATAGATTTGGGCAAAGGACTAAGTTATTGCTCTGTATTGGTGCTGCACTTAATTTCTATTAAATGTGGTCAAATAGGTTTCATGACCCATAGAGTAATAAACCATATGTGCAATAAATATATGGTCTTTAAGTGCAACAGCTGAATATATAGCAATTATAGTGTACATGGATTGCATTAACTTGTCCTAGCAAAATTCAATACGTTTTATGTGCAAAGGTGCATGGATTTTATTTTTTCATAAATAGGTTAGTATTGATCTTTTTTGTTTCTTTTCATGTAATAAAAAGAAATGGGTGAATGTATTGTATGTATTTTGCCGTTTTTATAAAATAAAAGAAATCATATCATAAAATGACCAATTGGCAATAATGAACAAACTCACTAGGAAGGATACTGATGATCAGTTTCATATCCTCCTCGAATCCAGTTTCCACACACTTAGAAAATTTTACAGTATTCGGTAATTTTTTACCGAACTTTCAACAGCTGAACAGTTCGGTAATCCGATTTAACGGATTTCACATTTCTACATTTGACAAGTTCAGGTAATTTTTTTACCGGAATACTGTAAAACATCACCGAAATCCGGTAAATTGGATTACCGAACGTTCAGCTGTTGAAAGTTCAGTTAAAAATTACCGAATACTGTAAAATTTTCTAAGTGTGCAAGATATGATCACACTCGTCTATAATTGAACAGGAAATTCGGTGTCCCTTTCAAATGATCAAGCAAAAGACCCGGCGTAGCCACCACAATATTCAACCGTTTTTCCCAGCTTTTCATTTTCCGTATGCCGACTGGCACCTCCCATCAACAGGTCATAGGTGTGATGTTGATGTGCCATCAGTTCCTTCAATACTCTGAAAATTTGCATCGCCAGTTCCCGCGTAGGAGAAATGATAATCACCCCGGTTCCATTTCGTGGTTTGAACTGCAACTTATAATCAACTTCACATCCGGAATTGAAAACGCCAACGTTTTACTACTGTCAGTCTTGGCAGAACCAATCAAATCACGCCCCTCAAGCAGCGGCGGAATGGCTTTAGCATGAATGTCGGTAATTTTTGTGAATCTCATTTCTGCGATCACCTTCAACGTACCGTCCGACACCTTATCACGAAGCGAATCGAAATTCCTGAATGCCTAGCAGTATTCCGTATGCATTGCTGCTTTCAACCGGAGACGCTTCTTGTTCTTCAGCATCACCATCTTCCTCCGGATGACCATTTTCTTCATCATCACTTTGCTTCGGCCGCTTCACAACTATAAAAACAGATCGATCAAATATCAAGAATATTCATGCTTTCATAAATAACTTACCCAACAAACATCGGTGTTGAATTAGAGCTTGTTCAAACAAATTTGGAGAAGCTATTCAGCTATTCTAGAAGAAACAGCTGAATAGCTTCTCCAAATTTGCTTGAACAAGTTCTAATTCAACACCGATGTTTGTTGGGTACCGGCTTCGGCTTCCTGGATATTACATTTCTTTTCCTTCTTGTTGACCTTGGAGGATTCTGGTTCAAGCTTAAAATTTTCCTCCAAATCCTCAACGGATGCTGAACAATCGCTTTAGATAGGCCTGTCGCTTTGTTTCTCAACTTTGTTTTCTGCTGATTGTTTTTCGCGCCCGGTTGTTTATTTCGTTTTAAGTGCGAAGATGGATGGAATAGGGCAAAGTGAAAACACACATGAATGACATTTCTCGCTCCATTGAAAATTATGTGCGGACCACATCAGTCTCATTGGAAAAGAACCTGTGTATTAAGTGACGTGTGTTAAAAAGTATAGGCGGCAAATGACAAACATACTGGCTCAGATAATTTCAATTGGAAGCAAAAGTTGACCGATTTAAGTGCCAATTTTAATAATAAAAATTATTGATTTATTTTCAGTGTTGTTTACCGCACACACGCTAAGACAAGAAAACGAAAAATTCGGTACAAAATACCGAAAACCGCACAAAAGTGCACATACTGAAATTATCGGTAAACATGCATTACCGAATTTTCGGTATTACTGGAAAACCTGGAAAAACATTAATAATTACCTACTTTTGTACGGTAATTTTTACCGAAAGTGCTTGCAGCTCAATGAGCGCATTTTAATCCAAAATTACTGAAAAAAATAAGTAAAATCAAACGTTTTGTTTCGGTAAATTATACTGATACTTTAGGTTTTGCCGAACACGGAAAGAGATGACGTGGGATTGAAATAACAATTTCGATAGTTGATACCTATAATAAACACACTTTTTTTCAACCACAAAACAAGTTTAGCTCTAACCAATTTTTGAATTGTATCAACCATACTTCATAGTTAACAGAGCCATCAATTTTACATATCTGTCATAGGGTTAAATCAAAACAAAAACGTTGTAATTCCAACCAGTGTATAGGCTTAAAGCAACTATACAATCAAATAAAAACAACATCCTGGTAATTTTCAAGTTCAGAGAAAGTTCTTATGGCCCAAACACAATGATAACGGCAACGGAAAACGGCAAAGCCCGATCTGGGTATACCTGCTTGTCGGAAAAAAAACAGGCTAGATCCAAGCCGATTCTAATTGGACATATCGAAGTCATTTGCAGCAACTGTCAAAATTACCATTTTCCGTTCCGTTTCCGTTATCATTGTGTTTGGACGGTTACTAAGGTTGTGGTGGATGAGGATTTAATTGAATTATTGAAATCACTCCAGTCAACAGCACCAGCAATTGAGGTTATCATTGGTGAGTATTTTTTGAAATAATTCGATTAGTGTATCAATAAGATTTTTTTTTCAGCAAATTACTATGATGATTCAGCTCTTAAGATCATAGAGCGTGAAGAAGTATAGACTTTTCTGCCCCGTCAATTACAAACGGACAGAACAAAGCGCCCTGGTACTGTGGTAACGTAAACTGCGGGATATATCATTGTTATACATATTTATTATTAGAACAATAAAAATTATAAATTTTATTGCATTCTCTTTCAAATGATTTCAGAGCCGAAAATCTCATTCAGAAAAAAAAAAAAAATAACTGACCTCAAGCATATTCAAACTAACTGTTCTTATTGAGTTGGTTCAACAATAATCATGGTTGAATTTACTGGGACGGTAAGCCAACTGTCAAAATATCAACAATATTTTTTTTCGACACAACCATTGTATAGTTGAATCAACCATATTTTACTGAAGTTGATTCAAGCATACATTGGTTAAATCGACTTGAAATTTATGCTTGTAACAACCATGCACATGGGTTATCGAAAAATCAATGCAAAAGTATAGTTGATTTTAGATGAAATATGATTGATTGAACTATACTTTTTTCTCCGTGAAGGGTGCGACACATCCAGATTTTACTCATTTTCATGTTTATCTCGTGATATTATCACCTAGCATGCTATCTGTATGGATCTGTGCCATCTTCTCGCATCCACTTTCAGCGCTTCTAGCACAATCGTGTTAACTCACATCGGACGACAATCGCAACGATCTCAAAACAAACGATGCGCTTAGCAGTTGGTGTGGTGTACTTTAGGTAAGGCAGAAAGAAATTCATCGATATGACGTAATGAATTATTTCGCATAAGGAAAAAAGAAGAGCGAAAGAATAGCTCAGAATTTGTCTGCCTTGTCTATAGTCTCGCACATCGGTCACATAAGTAATCGTTTGACCAGCTGTCGAAGACATGAAGCTAATTTGACTTAATAACTTATATAAATATGTTTAATTTCTGTTCGTTAATACGAATGAAACTGTATGTTAATACGTATGAAATATTTATAATTGGACGTTCATCTGACTGAACATTGTAAATGCTGAGTAGCACAAGTGAATCATAAACAGTTTCACTTCAAATACTGGTGAGGAAAGTGAGGAAAGCACAGGAACACGAATCAAATATCTAATATCTGGTGTTGGCATGATCACTTAGTACATTCCCCATTTCCATGTTATAGAGGAGATATCATAAACAAATAAATACTTACCGTTTTTATGCCCACCAAAGACTGGATTTCCCGTACAATGGATATAAAGATTGCCGATTTTGCATTCGAACTAAAACCACAGAGAACAGACATTGATGTCCATATAACTTTTCTCGAAAAACGTGTGTAAAAGTTTAAACGAAAATGTGTTGAAACACTAGCGCCATCTCTTACCGGCTGCCCAAGTTATGTTGAATCATGTTGCCAGTGATTTTTTTTACTTTCTACGCAACTCAACGTTTGGAAACGTTGATGTCAAAATTCTAAACAAAAGAATCGGTATCTGAAACAAACATTATAAACATTTGTTCGGGTGAAAAAGTACGTCTTCCAACTTGCAATTTACAAGGCATTTTGGAAGATATCTAAAACATCAGCACTCGTGATTCATAGGCCAATTCATTAATATGTCGACGAAAGTTTTTGGATATACCGGAAAGGCAACTGGGGTTATATCTAGAAAATGTGTTGGTACCCGATTCGTTTTGAGTTTGTGAATGCAGTTGCAGCTCAAAAGGGGTTTTTCGTGAAGAGCTGCGATGTTCAACTACCAATCGCTCGTCCTCGTAGTATATGATGGAGATAATGGAGTACGTGTATCCTTGAACAGTACATAGCTATCGAGTCGACTACTTTCTGGTATTTCAATACATGAGTCCTCTGATGCTGAAGTCTTCTACCACTAATCATTGACAAACAGTGATGGATCACTGGGAATGCCAATAATCGGTGAATCGACAAACTCTATGGATGCATCCTCCAAGTAGTCACCTGACATTCTGATAGAACAAAATACAAATATGTTGATAAAAATAGCTTTCAATACTTTTTGGTATAGTTTATGGTATGGTATAGTGATTGAACGAACATTCGAAAGGCATTGACTTTGGAACTAACTTGCATGTGAATTTCAGATTCAATTAGATTTTAGACTAAAAGTTCCTTTTATGTAACGCTGCATTACCACTTTTCTTTCCTGGATAGTTCCTTGAAAGCATTGAGAGGAAAGTGAGCGAAACGACTACTTATGTTCTTGAATGTTTGTGGTCCTGCAGCAGCACACATTTAGGCAGCTTCACAAGAGCAACATTTTCCCAGGCATGGCATCTGCGTTATAAAACATACTCTCATATGTATTCATAATTTCAAAGGTGAAGAAAAATTCACATTTCATTATCACCTGTGAACTGATAAAAGGAAATATTGTATCGTTACTGAATACTGCACCAATAAAATTCACAATTGCGACCCATTTTCCGATTCTATAAAGTCGCATGAATATGGGCAGCTGGTATAAGAAGCAAGTGCAGAGAAAAACATGGAAAACTTTTCAGGTTATGTGCTAGGCTTTTGATTGATAAATATTGACATGACAGTTATCGCACAACTGCAGCGCCGCCTACCAGGAGCATAACGACATACATTTGAAATGTCGGTTTAAAGTTTTACACAAGTAGCAGACCGAAGATAAACGTCTGTTCTCTGTGCTAAAACTATTCGATCAAATTTTGCAACTCCCTCCAGCCCGTTGGCTTTGCTCACAAACTAGGCATTACTTTTGAATATAAATACTGAAAAAAAATAACTTGTCTTTTCGCAGCGTTGTCTTCAGCCCATCATCAGCCAAATCAACATTTGCTATAAGCGGGAAAACCAGCATTACTCAACATTTTCGTTACAGAAAATAACAGATTGCCACCCACTACGTACCCAATGAACAACCCCACTTATAAGATTATTTATTTAGCCGAGATAGGTACTGGTGTAGCATATGAACCGGTATATGAGGACCATATGAAAAAAATATTTTCGAAGTAATACATATATAGTAGTGGACAATTGAAATGCCTTCAAGTGACAACATATACACCATTTATTAACATTTGAGTCATTTGTGATTTAATTTTGATGAATGAAAAAAAAAATACATGTGATTCCGAAATTATATACAAGGATTACTCAATCGATGTCATTTCAATAAATATATCATTTAAGGATCGTACACCACTGCAGATATGGTTGGTTGTTTTGAACTGAAATAGATAAGGGTTGGTTATTGTTCAGATAGGATAAACGTACAACTTCCGATTATCGTAGTTTCGGATAGTGAAAAAAAACTGCGCTTTGTCAAGATATTTACCTCAATTGTCTTATGTACGTCACAGTCTCTTCAAGGTAGAAAAACAATGCAGATTTAATTATTGGCTTGACCAGATGAGATACATAGCGATCCACAGATATAGTTTGGTTGACGCTTGTTATATCTAGCATGTATTCTTCATCACATTCCACCAGTTCAAATACACTGCCTACAAGACCTATCGGTCTATGTTCACCATTCTCGGAAGCTTTAACAGGAACCGTTGATGGATAGTACGAACAGTTCTTTCCATTTAAATGTTTGAATCCAAAAACCTGTACTACGCTGAACACCTGTTTCATCTTAAATAGGACGTATTCTCCAACCACAATATGTTCGAAGACTCCGTTTGAGTATTTGGCGTGTTCCAGTTTATCCCGTTTGTCAAAGAATCTATAAGTACGATCCGAGGAGCATTTTTGTAAGCCAGAGGTCAGCATCCACACAAATGTTTTTTTTTGACATGAATAACCTTATTTTGTCGATTCTTGATTTTAAATACTTTTTGGAAGTTCTTGGAGTCTGGCAAACACACGTCTTCACCGATATTTTCAAACAAGTGGGAAGCATAATGGACATCATCGCGGCTTTCATTTTCGTCTACCTCCGATTTGTCTGGAATATCATAGTTTTTTGCATTTTCGTATACTCCAAATTCATCGGGAACAGTGATGAACTCTATATCATCAAAACTGCTATGTTTTTTGGCTTTTAAAAATTTCGTGGTTACTTCTTTTAAAATTTCCCGAACAGAGCGCTGGGCTTGCTGAACTACTGCGATGATTTCGTCGTTTGTTGGCATCATTGACACATCAAGTTACTTTGATGAATTGTTCAAGTTAGGAAATGTTAAAGCTTGTGCGTTCCTGTACATGGCATCTCTTTTGAATTGTATTCTATTCAACCGGGATTCAAAGCCTTGAATCGTGAAATTAACTATTGTTGATTCCGTAGACGTAAACGCTCGAGCATCTCTAAACGTTCCCTCGCATGCTTGACTCTGAAGTAATGTAGGGTTGAATTCGGTATCGTGAATACGACAATGAACGATATAGTTGATAAGAGAATGTGCATTGATTTCGAGTCCCAAATACGCATTAGTGGTTACACAGTTTTGAATATTGTTGAATTTTGCTACGCACCAATTGCGCCAACTTCGAACTAGGAATAAAGTGTGCCTGCAAAAGAAAAAAAATGCTTTGAAATAACAGAACAAATCTTTTACAAATGTATCAAGAAGACAAGAATGTACATAGAGGAAAATATAGGTAAATAGATAAGTTTATTCTCGTTGCAGATAGATAGGGAACGTCCATTAATTACGTGTGTGTGTGTTTACAATCTAATTCCCACTGTCTGGCAGCGGTATTATGGATAGAATCTTCCTGCAACTGTTTCATATTTGCTGTTTACAGTTGCAAAAAGCTTAAATCTGGGGATTAGAAGGTGACAGCTCTACCGCGACTCCAATAGCCCATTTCAAGAACGCAAGCATTCCGAAGCTATCTTCGTACACACTTAATTATTTTTACCGGGCTCGGTTAACAAATTACCGATTTCTCAACAGCTGAGCTCTCGGTGGTCACCTCGGTAATCAATTTAAACTACTGATTCCTCGGTACTGTATAACCTTTAGCGATATGTCAAAAATTACCGAGCTGATCTTCAAAATTAACTGAAAAATCCTTAACAAAAACTGAACATGCCGCCACACCAATATGTTGAATTACCGAGAACCATTGTATTATTTTAACAGTTTTTTTTTGTAATTTATTAATGAAAAATTCGTTAAATTAGTGATGAATATCTGTAAAATATCGAACGACATGTTAATTTATGGCCTCATTTTTTGCGGTGATAATAAAAAATAAGCTCATAGGCTGGACACTTCTGAGTTCAATTTTTATTCGTTCCAATAAACTTCATATCGGATTCGGATGATTCTCCTCAATCATAACAGTTTCGAAATTTTGGTCACCATTGAGACTCCTTTCACTCAGATCAAGATTTTTTAAGCGTTAAGTTGCTGAAGGATGCTTTTCCATTATGTGCCATTTTAAGGACGACCTATGGGTATATCTGAAGAACACACCTGGGAAAAATACAGTCAAAGAATGGAGCATCGGGCAATAAATCTCTCTTTCGGATGTGCCATCCAATGTGGTGGCACAATCCATCCGAATAACCCGGGACAGGACGATGACAGAAGCAGCAAACGATTGCGTCAACCATTTTCTGCAGTTTCAAAAATATAAATAAAAATAAATCATAAGTAAACTTCAACATGCGAGTTTAAAATTACCTCCATTTCAAAATCAGCACAATTTTTTGCTAGGGGGAAAACACGCGTTTAGTTACAAACGTCCACTTGATAACTGAAATTTATAAAAAATGGCGTCATATAGAACGTCAAATAAGTAATCCGCAAACTAAGAGTTTGGAATAATATTGACGATAGCTCGGTAAAACCTATTTTTTTTGCTGAATGTTCGCTACACAGAATAACTGAGTTTTCAAAAAGTACCGAGTTTTTTCTGAAACCGAGGTAATTCGGTTATATGTATTACCGACATCTGTATTTTATTATGATTTACAGAAAAATCCGTAATAATATTTACAGAAATCAGTAAATATTGAACAAAAAAAAACGTTCTCTCAGTATAAATTCATTTTTACAGAATAAAATCAGCAAAACACATTACCGAGCTGAAATTATGGATTTAAGTGTGTACACAATAAGCCCCGCTCCAGTAGTGACATACTGAAACTTTCAATCAAGCGTATGTGCAATGCTTGATTGACGCGTATTTAGTGAGAGTTTACCTTTGATAAAATTTGGTAAAAATTGAATGAATGAAAGTATTACTTACCAATACAAAATACTTGAAAAATATGTTAATACATAGCTTGTAACGGTACACAACCATCACTCCTCCATATGTGCCCAAAAGGGAGAGGTGATTAAACGTCAAACAAGCTAATCGACCTTTTGTATTCTGAAATGTGACAATGAGAATCTGATTCAAATAAGAAAGCACTCGTAATTAATTTCATGCACTCCCGACAAAATAAGCGCAAAAATTAACGTGGCCAAACCGCCCGTTATATATGTAAACTGCATAAGAAAACTCTGTACACCACATGGTGAACGCATCTGAAATTATGTGGCAGCCTTTCCCGCACGCATGCGCATTGTCTTCGTTTGCTGCTTCTGATAAGCAAATGGCCGTTTTCTACACGCACTGGTCTTCTTTTTTTTCACTCCACACTCTGCCAATAATCAAATGCCCGATACGAGGCCACTCTATATCGGACTTCAAAACTGCTAATAACAATCGATTCACTCGCGACAAAGCTGACAAACGCTCAAACCTAATAATGTATGTCCGGATGTCTCAATACTACCACTCAGGGAACGTCCATTAATTACGTCACGCAAAAATTGACTTTATTTAACCCCCCCCCCCCTTGTCACGTTTTTTGTATGGACAATCAAATTTTTTTTGTATGGATCGTCACGTTTTCCCAAAACCCCCTCCCCCCTTACTGCGTGACATAATTAATGGACCTTCCCATACTGAAAAATTGATTATTCTCAGGTCATAACGTTCTATACAATTTTCTAGTACAAATGACAAGGTGCACAAATCGCTCTAGCGCGCCGAAGACAGACATGATTTAAACACGAAATGCTTTATATGCACACCATGGACGCACATCTCATCTCCATTTGGGTACGTTATGCAAATGCAGCTTATCTGATTTTTTACATGTTCTAAGCTATGCTGGCACACTGACGTCTAAAATGAATACGATAAGCACTTGATTCTTCGGCATCCTTCGGAGGTATATTTATATGCACACATTGGTTCCTACGTGTTAATTTAAGTATTAATCTAAAACTGACTATAAAAAATGATATAGCACGATGTTCTCCCAAACAAATTTTATTTTTAATAGTGAAATAACAATCAAAATATTTCTCTGAATTGAAATTTAACGTTCATGTAAGGAAACCACTGCTAGATGTCAAAATTGAATGGTTAAATTCAGCGTTCGAACCCCAAGATAAAAATGAAAACATTAATTTTGTCGATAAAGATTTTTCATAAGGACGTAACTGACATATGTAAACTATGGTTCCGCGCGAAAATATCAAAGTCTACCTATATAAGCCACCAATTCTATCGGATAGGAGGATTCTTCCTTCTCGATCATATCTTGTTGAATATTGTTAGATTTATGAGCTTAGTTTTCAATGACGAGAAATCCGCGGAAGAAGGCATTGTATACGTTTGTCAGTTAAGCCCTAATAAAAGATCTTTGCCGTAATACAGTTTTCGTTTTTTGATTCAGTTCTAGCCTGGATCGGATATCAAGATTGAGTCGGCTTATTGTGAGTTGAACGTCGTATGTATGTTTTTATTCGTAGCTCGTATCTGGTTGAAGTTTGCATTGACAATAAGTTCGGGTATCGTAGGTTGAAACTAGTTCAAAAATCCGAACGGTTAAAGTGATAATGAATCTGAAATTAAAGTGATACTGAGTCTTGCTGAATCCGCCGGTTTTCTCGGCAAATTCTGCTGCCGGGTGAGAAAAAATTGCTCCGACACCATAGCTTAGGTAATGATGGATCATAATTTTGGCTTCAAATAGGTGCTCAGTTTTCTCCGTCTCGAAGCTTCGGTTAGTGAACTAATCGTAGGCAAGGGTAAATCAACTAAGTATTGGAAAAAAATATTTATTTTATTCCAGGTGTCTACCGAGCAACTGACGGTATTAAATGAAGGTTTCAATAAAACGTTCATCCCGTTGTTTTAGAATCGGATGTCTTAAACTCAGTATTTGTCTAAGACCCTCAAGACAATGTCCGGGTGCTGATTTTGTGGTAGGCGGGAGTTTTACTTCCGCAAGAAGATACAGCTAGAGAATATTTGATATATGGTGTGATATATGGGAATTTTAATTTCTAGTTACTTACCAAATGTTAAATACTCTTTCGAGTGGAGAGACATTTTTCCTCATATATGACGACATCACATAGGCGATAGCTGTTAAAAAAACTGCAGTTCCTTGACTATTGGGGACTTCGTTCAGGCAGGAAATTACTCTGTTTTCAGTTATTTTTTCGACTGGTTTGAACTTCATCTTATCTTTTTCATTGATATCGCCCATCGATAGACCATGCTTATCCTTCGAGACGGTTGTTATCAGCTCCATCAAATGTATTCTAGTTATAGTAGTATTGCCTAAAACGAATACATACTAGGTATAGATCAAATTACATAATTATTATTCAAAGAGATACTAACGAAGCGCTTCGAAAACCTTCAAACTATCAAAACTATCAGAATTAATCGAAGTGGTTTATCCCATGCATACTAAATACAATCTTTTTTCCGGGAAAACTTGATATTAACCCAGTTCAACCTGTTGATATTCATAGGAAAGCTGTTATCACGTTATATAAACTAGTGTAGGTGGTGTATAATGAAGTTTACACATTTCGAAGCACTTCTATTCCCTGATATTGCTTTATCTAACATTGGGCCCAAATTCGATATATTTTGTTCAAAAAAGAATACTTCATTTGGGCAGTAAGAAAATGTAACCTTGCATCTGGGTTGAAAAACCTTTTTTTTTAATTTAGGTAGGGTAACTCTATCGAATTGCTCGGTGGTACGTTAGATTTAATAGGCTCTTATTGTTATTCCTTAACTACTGGAATGTTTACTATTTGGGCACAATATTTTACTTTATGTCGGCCTTTAATATAGTATCTGTTTGCTTAAAAAAAAGGTATAAAGATAAAATATCACCAGTAAATCAAAATATTCATTTGCGTTGTCCAGAAGATGCGTTGGTTTTAGAAAAACTTAAGTATGACGTTTTTTTCGGCGGGCCCAATCATTCAATCAATTGCTTGATTGAAGCCATGTTGGAGGCACCCCTACAAGTTTGGGCAGTGACTTACCCAGCACAAGCTGTTTCCGTGGATTCATCATTCTGGTCCGCAGTTTGTTGGCCAGATGCGTAGGGTCTTGAATACATATACTGTTCACATTAGAAGTGAACCAACTGCCGAACTCCTGCTCATTTGTTATGGTGAGTCCCATTTCTTCAATCATAGCTCTTATGAAACGACTGTCTCCGTCTGTTGCTTTGAACACTACTTCGATACCTTCGGCTTCTAGCTGGCGTTTCACGTGACTCCACTTTGTTGTCACAGACTGGGTATCAAACCTGTTTTCAGTACAATAATACAAAAGACAGAACGGCGCGGAACCAGATATCAACGGTTGGGCCATAGCTAGCTGCACGTTCCTAGCTATGGGATAGTTATGAATATGTTCGATTACTTTTTGAGGGTTCAAACATCTAAACAGTCCTTGTTCTGGTAGACCACTCGTTTTATCTAGAGTGGCCACTAAGCCGCTGAGCTCATCCGTATCTGATCGGTATTCAACTCCACCAGTAATCCTGGTCGCGTCTTCGCTCCAGCAAATTTTCAGAGGGTAATTATTCGCATCGAGGTAAGATCGCAACTCAGAGACCATAAGTTGCCCTTCTCTCAATTTAGACGCATTATTTTTTAGATAGCGTCGGACGGTGCGTATGTGTGGCAAAGATGAGTTGACTCTGTTGAATTCATAGAGTTCTCTCCCTCCTTGTATAAATCTAAATATAAAGTAGAGATTCATTTTATTTATAACACTTATTTTACCATGGTTTACCAATGTTCATTGTATGGTAAAGTTTGTTTTTCTAAAAATTGATTGTTTACATACCTATAAGTGTAAAAATCTTTTTCCAATGCGGAATATCGCATCCCTTTGCCGGGTATACGAGAGGCTCTGTCAGAGACGTTGATTTGCAAATCTAAACTGGCCACAGATTCATCGGGCGTGCTACGGTGTGGCAATTCGTAATTATTTTCCTGTGTTGGAGAGTTAAGCTCCTCGTCTTGGATGATCCATGCTGGTTGCTCCATTGAGAATTCTTCATTAAATTGACAATGTTGCTGCTCGTCGTTTTGATGTTCAATTGAATACTCATAGCTTATTTGCTGCCTAGATAGCAAGAGATCGTTGCTTAAATTTTCGCTGACTTGTTCAGTCATCTCGTCTCTGTCCGTTTTTTCGTTAGACTGCAGATCGGTGTCTTCTATCAGATGATCCTCGTTGGCAAAATTGCATGTTTCGTCGTTTTCATCAAGGTGCTCCTCCTCGGATTCCAAAATTTGACAGTTCGATCCATATAGGCTCAGGTGCATATCGGGTATTGCATTCGGTTCAATTTGCAGCATCACACTTGGGTTGGAGGTGCAGTTTTCCAAAGTTTTTTTCATAGTTTCACAAGTGTTGAAATCAGTGGGATTGGACTCCACAAAGTTTTGAGTCACATTGGGGGGTGAGATCATCATTACTTTTTCAGGACAAACTTCCGTTTCAGTCCTAAGTCCACCTGTCGATTCCAACCAGGCAATAGCATGCTTCCGGTTTGTTGGTGAAGGCTTACCTGGTATTTCAAACTTATGTACATTTTTTATGTGAGCCACAAAGTTCGAAACTTTCTACAGTCCCGATTTTTCTGGACGACAGGATATGTAACTGGTCACCGGATATAAGGGGCACTCAATTTTTGCCACCATATCTTGAGGATCGGAAATCAGTATTTTTAGTGACTGCAACGATCGTAAGAAGGATTTCAGTTTTTGGAGCCGTCGTACCTAAAATAATAATTTTGGAAATAATTGTTTAAAGTTAATGAAAGTTAATTTATCTCAGTTGGTAGTATTGCAATATTCTGTGATGAATCACTTCGTCGCTTTCCATGATCTTTGATGAACCGGCCTTCTTGTTGTGCCCTTGTGCGGAGCTTGCCGTCTCTTTAAGAGCTTTCTTCTTCCTATTCAAAAAGTAATGGATTCCGCGTTTCTTCACAGCCGCTGCTATCATTTTGAGCAACACCCTTTCTCCAGCAAGGAATCAGAAATCATCGGGCTTGTTATCGAATTTCTCAAAACATTTTTTTAATCCTTCGTTTGACGTGGTTATTGGCACACGCTGGATGTCTTTTTCTATATTTCCTATTTCGGCATCTCCAATGCACGCCAAAGCTGCATTAATATACTCTGTATATTCGAGTGCTTCCTTTATTGGAAGAGGAATCCGTCCCAAATCCTTTTCGATTGCTCTCCAAAAATCATCCTTGAAAATATCCTGATAAGCTTTATCAACAATAGATTCAGGTTTGAGCTGAGATTATTACTTACCATTATGTGCTGTTGTGATTGTTGGCCACTTCACTTCACCCGATTGCTGTTTCAGTTATGGTTTAGGTCGCTCACAATATACTTATGAAGTAGTTTTTTTTTGTGAAAATTGCATCCAATCGTGCGGAGGACAACAAACCCAAGTAACCATGAAGCTCTATATAGATACATCAATTATGCATTATATTACGATATAAGATTTTGGTATAAAGCAATTTAATCTTAATTGCGTCCTTAAAGTAGAACTAAAGTCGAAAAGGGCCCCACTCCTGTCAAATTAAAGCTAGCACACATGCTTAATTGAAGCCCGAAAATAAGTATATTTAGGGCATAGTTACTTTTTCAGCAGTTGAATTACTGCTTCTACTGAAATGTTTTATTGCATTTTATAAAGCATATATAGAGCTTGGGTATTTTGGAAAAAGAAACATCAAAAATGTATTTAATCTAGATGAATTCATTTTTTCTTTTACGTTTTATTGTGGGGATATTATTTTATTTTATTTGATGGCATCTGCGCGTAACAATGATGGGATATATTTTTAATAAGCTCAAATGTGTTTCCTACATCGGGATTCGAACCAAGGCTTCTCACGACTGATCGATGAATGCCGGTTGTGTTAACGCTCTTAGCCATAAGAGCAATGGAATTATCTAAGACAACTGCATAATATTAAGGAAGCACACCCTAAACATACCCTCTTTGTCTTTCTATAAAAACATTCATGCAGCTATTTTTAGATTTTTCTTGCTAAACCCGCCGTTGAGACTGCGATACTCTAACCTTTAATCAGTGCAAATCTCAACCCGATACGAGCTACAAATGAAATCATACCCACCGCCGTTCATCACACAACAAGCCGACACAATTTTGATGCCCAGTGCAGGTTGAAACTGGATCATTAATGAAAGTGATATGAGAATAAAGATTCCTCGTTGAAAAAACAGCTCCGTCCTCTGAATATAAATAACCAGAAAAACCCGCGGCTCCCGATAATGCATCCTTTTTGCTGAAATTTGAAGAATCAAACTTTCTGGTTAAGGAGAATGAATATGACGATTCTGAATCTGACAGGCAGCTCAGCTCGAGCATATGTTTCTCATTTCCAAAGTGAAATTGGAAAACGTCATCCAGATGATATTGCACCAATGCTATTTTGTAGCTAGCAATGAAGCATTTATTGAGACAATGCATTAATGGATCATTTAATGCGTATTTAACGTTAAGCTGTTTGTAGAAATATAGTAATGCATCATAACATGTTTAATGTATAGGTAATGCTACATAGCATGGGAGTTGTTGAAAAAATGTGATATGGTATTACTGTTGCTGATAGTCGGTCGAATTAGTGTTATGATATAATGCTTGTGGTTACTTGGGAATGGCGATGTAGCAGTCTGCTTCTTTCGCTTACTCTCTTCACTTCGTTCTCCACCAATCATCAACCTTTGCCGTTTCACGTGCATCGTCTCCCATCTCATGCAGCGTTTGGCAAGATTGAAAAAGATATGCAGCGCTTCGACGTAGAATAAATCTGAACAATCTACACTGATCAAAGTCCACATGATAAATCCTAAAGAGCATCGCATCATTAATCTAGATGTGTCGCACCCTTCGGGATTTGCTACACAGGAAAAAATCTTGTAGTAAAAACTACCATTTCAACCGACTATGCCTATCTTTAAAACTACCATGAAACTTCAGTCAAATTTACTACGTTTATAGTAAAACCTTCAACATTTCTGGTATATTTGACAGACCTCATATTGATATCAACCGCAACATGGTTGATCTTATCGCAGGCATGGTAAAATCAAACGCATTTATAGTCAGCTGAAAATTGTTGGTGATTGCGCTTAATTTAACCACAGCCATTCAAGCTTAAATCTGGACTTGTGTAAATTTCCGCAACCGTCAATTTGAAAGGAATCGCCAAATGTCAATAAGCATTTAGCAAAAAAAAAATTTGTCAGTTTTGTAGACGCTATGTGGCATATAATTGCACGTCAAAACATCGTGTCAATATCGAGTGGCATGTGGCGAACGACGGAGTGATATTTTGACATGCTAGCAGATGCCGCAACTTCACCACATCAGTGGGCACATCGACTAAGTGAACTACGTAGCGTTAGTGAAGCAACAGTTGCTTACGCTAGCGCTTGCTATCGATTTGAAAATTTACACAAAGTTATCGATTAATTTTGCTCTTGCTTAAACGTCTGTCTGTGATTTAACCCTCGAAATGGTAGTTTCTACTGCGACTTTTTTTTGCGTGTACCAAAACCTAATTTTCGGTAAAATTAAAACCGTATTTTCAGTAATCTTATCTTAGTGTGCAGAGAACAGACATTGATGTCCATATACCTTTTCTTGAAAAACGTGTGTTAAAGTTAATATAGGCAGCCTGTATAAGAAGCAAGTGCAGAGAAAAACAAACAAAACTTTTCAGGTTATGTGCTGGGCTTTTTATTGATAAACATTTACATGACAGTAATTCCACAACTGCAGCGCCGCCTACCAGGAGCATAACGACATACACTTGAAATGTCGGTTTAAAGTACACAAGTAGCAGACCGAAGATGAACGTCTGTTCTCTGTGCTTAACGAAAATTTTCAGTAGTGTCAATTGCAACAGCATTTGTAAAACTGGTTCACTGTAATGTAGAACCCTTGGTCCGAATTACACCTTGAAGCCAGCACCTTGCTGTACATATTTGCGCCTTTGTTTTGATTTGCTGTGTTATTTTGACAGAGTATTTGAGAGTGTGTTCGTGTGAGTTCATTATAAGGGGCGCATTATCAAGCTTGGGACCGAGCTTGGGACCGATGTGCTAGTACTGACTGAGCCAAGAAAAAAATCGGTTTTGTATGGGACCTACTGGTCTTAGAGTTAGTCTATGATATCAGTATGTGCACTTTTGTGCGGTTTTCGGTATTTTTCACCGAATTTTCCGTTTTCTTGTCTTAGCGTGTAGCGTGTGTGCAAAACGTATTGTTGTTGCAACTGAAAACCGGAATAACTCACTGGCGTCAAATGGTTTTTCTCTCGTTCTGTACGATTTAATTGTGGCGCATTTAGTGCGCTGTACTGCGCACCTGATGTGCTACACAGCGCACTAGATGTGAACGCATTATAATATACTTCAAATAATAAGAGTATGCAAATGACTTCCATTTTTACTCAAAAATGAGTTGTCAAGTACTCACCCATTGCGTAATTTTTACCTTAGTGCAGATTCAAATTTACCCATTTCTCCAGTTCAGCAACAGAACTCAATTTTAAGTTTAAAAATACCCAATCTTAGGTACTTTGTTTCTTCCGTGTACTGTTGCTACGCTTTAAGGCTGAGCTACAATGGGGAGCGCAGCGGTGCGGTGCCGCAGTTTTTGATAGTTAATCCATACATATCGGCGCCAACATTTGATTAGGGCGAATCTGCTTATGTAAACAAACACTTTGTCTTCTAATTTATCGGAAGTCGAATACAATTTCTTGAAATTGAATATATCAGCGCATAGAGATAAAGCTCCTCCTTCTCAAAGAGTGCTTAATTCGTATTTGTGACCTTTAGTTCAAGAGAAAATGACTACGAAGGCCATTGTTTATAGAAGCAGATTCCCTAATCTAATGTTAGCGCTGATTTAATGTTAAAAACTGCCGTACCGCAACTCTGCGCTTCCCATTGTAGCTAGGCCTTTACACTATAGTCACTAGATTCATAGTCTGGCGGATACAACAACGGGAGCCAATTTGAACTGTCACTTGGCGGAGCCAATCGAGCATGTCTCAAGTAATTCATGTTAAGGGCCTAAATTCCATTTGTACACAATGAATTTAAATATCGATTTCTCTTGAATCTTAAATCACTCTCGTGAAATGAAAGCAGCATTTGGTAGAAGAATGTTAGTTCTACCATGTGGAGTAGCAGGATATGGTGGGATTCCCGTAATTTGTGAGAAATCAACGTTTAAAGTCATTGTTTACAAATGGCTTTAGGCGTTTAACATAAATTACTCGAGATATGCTCGATTGGCTCCGCCAACTGACAGTTCAAATTGGCTCCCATCGTTGTATCCGCCAGACTATGAATCTAGTGACTATACTTTACACGCTATTTCTAAAAAACCCAAATATGAGTACGATTCGTCGGAGGTATGACCAATATTGTTAGTCTATGGTATGACTACCCAAAAGTGAGTAAAGATAGTTTATAGTGGTAAAAAAACAAACAGTCAACATCGGCTTGAATCCGATCGATGTTTACTAATTGTCAACGTGTTACTCCTAACCATCTTCACTCTTTTTTGGGTAGCCATACTTCCTACACAGAAAGAAATCTTGTAGTAAAAACTAACATTTAACCCGATTAAGCCTATGTTCAAAACTACCATGAAATTTCAGTCACATTTACTACGTTCATGGCACAACCTTCAGCCTTCCTTTTGTGGTATATATTTACTACGTTCATGGCACAACCTTCAACCTTCCTTTTGTGGTATATGTGACAGACCTCATATTGAAATCAATCGCACCAAATTGAAATCACAGGCATGGTAAAATCAAACGCATTTATAGTCTGCTGAAAATTGTTGGTGATTGCGCTTAATTTAACCTTCGAAATGGTAGTTTCTACTGCGGCTTTTTTTTTTACGTGTACGAATTTTAGTCCACCTTTCTCATATTTGGGTTGTTTAGAAATAGCGTGTAGAATTATTAAACCAAATTGAAAGGTAAAATATATTTTGTCTCCGATGGTTCTGTTGGCAGCGCAAAACGGGTCACCTAACATGTAAATGTGGAAAAAAGAAGTGACTTATTTTTTTAATATAGTAAATTTGCAAATAATCATAATGCAATAGTATGAATATCGAAAGTTAAATTCGCTGAGTATCAAAAGTGAACCGACTTAAGTCTGATCGTGTTTAACTTCACACGCAAAACACCCTTTCTCTCATCTGTATTATAGTACGTTCGCACTAGAGCTTATATTAAGTGATATAGAGTATCTTGATATCAAATGACATGTACATGATTTCTAGTGAAAACTTGATGTATAGTTGCTGATATCACGTAATATAAGCAGTAGTGTGAACGTACTATTACTTTCCCTTTTTTTTCACTGAAAAGTTAAGTAATTTTCGTAAAAATCTACTCAATTTTCTAATTAACTTCTGAGTAGCCGGAGATACGTTTTACCCAATTGAGTTAATTGTACTCAATTTTAGGGTGCTTACATTAGCGTGTGCATTCCAAAAATTTTGCAGCTCGAATTATTCTGGATCAACAATAGAAAAAGGCCTATCAACATTTGTAAACAAACACCTCTGAGCCCTTTTTCTCGCACGCCGTTGGCTATACACGTAAACCTACAGAATCGTTGTATAGGGGAAACTTTCCCCTACATGACGATAGTATTTGTTTGCGTGGGTGGCCTACGCTTTGTGAGGAACTAGGCTCAGAAGTTTTTGTTTACAAATGTTGGTAGGCCTTTTTCTATTGTTGATCCAGTATTGTCACCGCGGGCTGATTCCAAGGAGTTTACAGTGAAAGAAGAGAAACGTATTTGTCGGCATTAGTAACGAAAAGTAACGGATAGTGACGTAAACTCAAAAAACAAGCGAATGATATAGTATAGTTTAGTTTTTGTCCGCATCCTTTTACTGCATAAGGAGGCATTTTAAGCCGAAATATTTTAAAAACGATACCAAATACAGAAAATAAACATTCTGTCTTATAATTTGCTGCTGCTGTGTTCTGTAATTGTTAATTGTAATTGTAATTGTTAATTTTATTCAGTACGATAATCCTGTTAGTTTAACACTTTAAATCTTATAATTTGCTGCCTATTGTTGTTTGTGGAGAACTACGTCACGCATTTTTACAAACAACAGGTTATACTCTTTCCCACGACTTGTACAATAATTTACATACACTAATACAACTGAACAACTTTGTTCAACCTGTATAACTCATTTACCTGATTCGAGTGATTACGGATTGAATAAAAAGCAAATAAAAATTTGAGGCCATTTTCGATTCAAACTTGTCGGTTTTTAAGAATATTTATTGTAGATAATCACGACTTACGTAAACTAAAGGATATACGTTTGATTACATTATCTTGTGAGATCAAGCAATGGAATGAAGTGAATAAGTTATTAGTTGTTGATATGCTGTCTAGTATGAAACAGCGCAAATTAGTTTACATGGCAAAATAATCCAGATACTTCAGCGTCGTTCAACAGATTATCATCTGGATAATTGACAGAGTCTGAAAGGTATGTTGAATATAAGTGAAATTTTGAGATTTGTCGTACATCATATGTCGCTGACCATAATTTGTATCGTTTACCAATCCAAACTATGACATTTTCCAATTTTCTTATTATTATTTTTTCTTTTATCTGGTAGAGTTATCGTACTATTAGTGAAGGTATTCATACCGCCCAATTTTTAAAGATAAAAATTTAATAAAATTGATAGTCGAATAATGTGTTACGATAACGTTACTAGATAGATACAAGTCTAAATTTATGAATAAAAATAATAAAACCGCTGTTACAGCAAAGTTAATACATAAATCCTCTGCTCTAATTATGAGTACACAATTAGTACAGGTTATATTTAACGGAAGTTCCCATACCAGAGCAACCTCTTGATTTTGTATAAACACTCCACTATAATACCGTAAATTGCAACCCGTCCCATCTTCCCTCAATTTCCGATGCATACGAATTATTGACGTATTTATTTAGAATAGTGCTTTCATAGTTTTTTGAGCGAATGAAAGAAAGCAAGTGAAATATTGTCAATCGAAATGTGAAATATTTCTTGTACGAATCAGAACCTAAGTTGCCCGCGTTGTGCAGGTTTGGATGTTTCATCTATCATTATCTGCTTTAAATTATAATATAATTTGAATTTCTTAGAAGTATTTTCAAATTATAGTTTAGGCCTTTAACATGGGAGCTGTCAGACTTATCAACACTCGGTGTCTTCTTCTTTTTTCATCTTAGAATCGTCTATTGCGTGTGGCAGTACACTCAAAAAAAATGTCACGTTTCCATATGAAAAACGGAATTCACGTAAGAACTACGTGATTTTTACGTAAATTCACATTCTATATGAAAATCACATATGTTACGTGATTTTTCACGTACTATTCACTGTCACGTAATGTTCACCTGATTTTACTAAAGATTTGGTTACGTGTTCAGGTGAAAGTTACGTGTTATGAAATTTCACGTGGACATAACATGTCGATTTTTTTGAGTGTACGATAGTGTGCGATTAATCCAATACTGCAAAATAGGAGCATTATTTTAATTTTATTTTTATTTTGCTGAAAATGTTTATTGAGTAGTTTTGGATTTTTCTTGCATCGCTTTTAATTAGAACTTCATGTGAATTTTTTTCATCCCTGGGCTCTGGCAAAACCTTGAGGTAGTTTAACCTCAACTACCATGTCCCAGGGCTGGTCTGGTTCTTTACCATTTTGGAATTAAGCACAGATGTTGTCAGATCAGTGACAACGCAGCCCAAAAATGCTTCTGAAAATTCGCCAGTATTTCCTATCGGCAAACATTATTATACTGAGATAACGAGGACGATAATAATGTTGGCGCCACGGAACGAGTGAACTAGACAACTGACGCAAGTTAAAAAGTAAGATAGGTAATAAATGTATTATCCCTTTCAACTTATCAAAAGCTTTTGAGGTGCGCATCGAAAATGGACGATTTACCTTGTCATCAAAAAAAAATTTAGCTGAAGAGCTCAAAACAAATTTCAAGACAAACTCGCGAAACAAGAAGCAAAATCTCATCTTGAAACGAGAGAGCGAGCAAGCTCTGATTATAGTAAAACAGGTATTTTGGAAGCTATCGTTGACAAATAATCAGAAGGTAGTATATTATATTTGCAAATGACCGATCCGTACAGCCTTATATACCAACAGGCAAAATCTCATCTTGAAACGAGAGAGCGAGCAAGCTCTGAATAATAGTAAAACAGGTATTTTGGAAGATATCGTTGAAAATTAATCACAAGGTAATAGTTTAAATTTGCAAATGACTGATGTACACTCTTCTCCCTACCGCCTTACATACCAATAATTAGCCTCTCTTCCCAATCTTGTGGGTAGTAAGGCCATATCATTGTACATTTCTAGTGTGGGGTGATTCAAAAATGACGTCCACTCTTTAGGGGGGTGGGGGGTGGTATCAAATTTGTGACAATATGTGACAGGGGACGGAGGGGGTTATAAAAATGTGACATCCAACAATTTTGCATTAGGTAATCTAAATTTATCAGCGTTAATACGAAAACAAAGCTCCCTCTCGTGGGTCAAATTTTCCACCTTGTCGACGGTAAGAGGGCTTATCTCATGCTATAAACATGCATGTGAGACCAAAAATTTGACCAGTAGTGAAAGTATCAAATATACTAGTATTTTTTTTCACTGCCACGTCGTAGAACGTTTATATAAAGGCACTAACATCAGGCCGCAATTCACTCTTAAACTTCTTACTTTCAATCTTAGGGAAACGATCAAAAGTACACTTTTCATTTTCGTGGGAACTTATGTTGTTGTTTATCCATATGTTTTATGGAATGAATAACCAAAATACCTGGTTTGATAATGGTATAATAAGTCAATGTAATTGCAACATCTTCGAAAAGGGTGAATGTTTTGATCGGGGTAATTATCTTACTGTTCGAAGTGAACAGTAAGTCATAGTCATAGAAAAGTGTTACTTAAGACGGACGAGGACAAGCTGCTTTATTAGAAAAAGGAAGCGGAGGGCCCGCTTAGGATACAGCATTTGAAGCAGTAGAATAAACCTTTCCATATTATATCAGTACCAGTGCTTGATGAGTCATCCAAAATATCCTAGGGTTATCGTTTTCTAGTTACTTCTTTGTTTGCATAGTTCAAAGATTTCAAACACGGCACATCAAACCGGCCGCTCTAATTTAGAGTTTATGGGTGGGTGTAATGCGAGGCGACGAGATTGTTTTCCTCGTACCACACTGTAAGTTAATAAAAAGGAAAAAAAATTAAAAAAAAAACCCGCTAGATAGGATGTAGACCAGTTCCCTTAGATGTTTCAAATTAGTTCTTATTCGAAATATTTTAAATTTTAGATAACAACTAAATCCCAAGATGTAGAGTAGACTGTAAGACTGTAAAGTTGAGACAAGTTTTTTTTTTTGTTTTTTTTTCTCGTTTATGGTTAGTTTAGAATGGCTCAGTCAGGGAAACTTTTTAGTCAGGGAAACGAAAAATCGTAATGAGAATATCACCAATAATCTCACTAAAATATTTTTATTCTCATTTTTATGTTACTCACTCTCTGCACGCGGTTTTGCAACCACCATGGCCGCAAGCGGATGTGAAATTCAAGTACCTGATGGAACTCAAGCCCCACACACGCGGCTTACGTAACACCGTGAGGCAACGAGTGTTCATTCCGGATATCAAGAGTTGAATGCTGCCCTAGTCAAATTCGACAAATCAATAATGGGAAAGAAGATGGACACAGGAGCACAGGAAGAGAAGTATAGCCAGGACCAAGTAAGTATATACTAAATCAAAATTATATTATTCATAATTGCTTTAAAAAGATGTATGGTAAAACACTCACTACTAGTACCGATTAATATACAAATTAAACATTTCAGGCCATTTTGTAGCAGCGTAATCATCTCAATCCAAAGACACTACAAACCCCTCCCCCAACCTAAACCTTATCCCCACCCATGGCGAGCATGTAGCCTGCATGTGACGAGTCAGCCATTACCCCTCCTTCTCTATCAGCCTTGGATTGACTTGCGGTCTTACTGCCCCACCCTGTGCTGCAAAATGAAAATGAAAATGAATGAATACGAAAACAAAGGCGTCGAAAAGTTTGATTGTACGAATACACACGAATGAAAATACACATTTTACTTAGTTGTGTGAGTGCAAAAAAAAAATTATTATTGTCATATGGTAGGGAACGACTTAAGCACCCCAAGACCCTATTCCAAGCACGGGGTAAACGTCACCTAGAACGCTCATTTTTTGCAGTATGGTGCTTCACTACATGGAGCACCATACTGCAAAAAACGAGCGTTGTAGGTTAACGTTTACCCCGTGCTTGGAATAGAGTCTTGGGGTGCTTAAGCCGTTCCCTACCCTACATGTTCTTATCGTCAATGAGCACGAACCGCACGAGCTGTGCTTCATTCTGAAATTTCGTCGAAGTTTGGTTTTGTTGAAAATCCTATTGTGTTCATTTTTGGTTGCGTTAAATTTTGATTTGATTCAAACGCTGGTCGATGCATTTTGTCGTGCATACCAGCTGCGTAATAAACAAGCCAACCGTGGTGTGTGAACACTGCCGAGATATTTATAAACAACGAATGCTTTCGTGAAGAACTTTTCAAATCGAAAATCAGCACCTTGAAAACGGAAACTTCGAAACCGAAAGATACACTGGTGTTTTTTTTGAGCCAATGCGAATGTTCCAAAAATACCACCGGATGAAAGAACTCCAACCTTTCAGTTCTTCACAAGCTTTGGCCAAAAAAGTTCCCTCTAATTTTGCATTTCTTAAATAGGATGCAATTTCCAAAGAATTGGATATTATTAATTCCGAGATTTCCAGCCTGCTGATTAGAGAGCGAAATGACATGCTTTCTGGTATACAGAAAAGACGCTGTCTGACCTGATCAACCGCAGGAAAGTGATAAATATGGCCCTAGAGAAGAAGAAATCAAATCCGCAACGTCAAAAGACAAGCAGATTGAACTGAAAGAAGATTCTTGAGGAAGAATTTGAAACAAACCCTCATCTTACCAAGCGTCTCAAGATGTGGCCTGATAAAGGACGACCTCCGATAGAGAGTAACCAAGCATATAGACTGTTCCAGAAAGTATAAGCACACTGTCAAAATAACAAAAAAGTCATGTTGTTTGAGTTTTAATAATTTGTATTTGTGTTTTATATGATATTTTACTCTCGTTTAATTAAAATATTTTATCAAAGTCAAGACTCCTAACTTTTCCTTGAACATGACCCATTAGTTTCTGCACAGTGGTACTTCCCACCATTTTGACCACTTTTGGCCAATCATTTTTAAATGTTTGGATGTCGTCCGGTGGTTTTATGAATTTTCGAAGCTTTGCTTTCGTTAAAGCCCAAAAAGTCTCGATTGGTGCCTTCGGGCAGTTCGGCGGATGCATGTCTTTCGGCACGAAACATACATTGTGACTTTTGTAGCATTCTAAAATGTCCTTTGCGTAAAGACATGATGCCAAATCAGGCCAAAACACTACTTGACCTTCTTGCTGCCTGATCATCGAAAATAATCGCTTCTGGAGACATTCTTTAACGTATTTCAGAGTGTTCATCGTCTCCGTTGTGATGTACGGACTAGATGTTTTACCACACTTGCATATTGCCTGCCAAACCATAACCTTCTTACCGATATTTTCGATAAAAATTGCCTTCTCCGTTTCGGGGATGTCTTTGTCTTCGCTTACAGTATGGAATTATGTTCTGGGAAGCGTTTTGTAATCTAGTTTCACATACGTTTCATCGTCCATTATTATACACCCAGAATTTCTACACAACATTCTACATTCTAACGAATCGTGGTTTCACGGACGCGGCCTGTTTCGGGTTCCTTTTGGGGTTTTTCTACTTCCGGTATGTTTTTAGCCCAAGTCTTTCTTTGGCACGCATGACGTTACTCGACGAGGTCCCTAGTTTTTTCGCAACATCCCGAACGGAAGTCGCTGGTTTTTGCTTGTTTTTGCTCCCTGATCTTTTTATCGATATTTGGACTAACAGGACCGGATTTCCGACCACTCTTCGGCGCATCTTCAAACGTACACTGTTCTCTATGTTTTCGAATTGCAGATCGTACTGCTCCGACGCTTACACCATCTTCCTTGGCCAATTTTCTCAAGGAGAGTCCGCTCACAGTGCACCATTTGTGCACGATACTTTTTCGTTGTTTCGGAGTTAGATCGCGCATTTTGATAGGTAACACAAAACTGAGCACTTTTTCGATGCTTTGCCATTCAGTAATGTGCAAACAAAAAGACGCAGCCAAAACATGTTGAAATATTTCATTATATTCAAAGTGATCTTTTTTCTCGCTCGAAACACGTCGAGTGCGGACGTGTTCCAAGTACGGTCCGTAATTAAATTTATATATATATACACTTTTTTAACCTCTTGACAACGTAGCGTCGTGCGCTTCTCGTGCTTCGCCTGTAACTTCAATTTATTTTATTATTATTTTTTCCTTTAAATCATAAAATCGCGCGTGGTTTTTGCCGGCTTTTTGTGTCGCGTCGAACATTAACTACTAATCATAATTCTGCAGCAGAACATACTATGCTGCCTTTATTGGAGTGCAACGAACCCGGGAGCGATTTATCACTCAATATGTGGTTCCCATGTGTACCGACTGTCAGGAAATTCTACGCAAGGAAACCGATGTGCGTTTAATGCTGCATCATCAGGAAGAACTTCTGAAAGCCATCCGCTCCCAGAATGACTCAAATCAGCGCATTGCTGCTGACCAGAAAAAGCTTTCCGCTGTGTCAATATTATTTGACAACCTTGACCACTTCTTCAAAGAAGTAATGGAAACACTGACTAAGGCCAACAAAAGCCATGAAGTCGTAAGCACTTCAATCGACCACCATATGAAGTCGTGTGACTCACGTACGGCTTTAACATTAACCGGCATCGATAAATCAAATTCGATTATGTCACAAAAAATTAACAGTTTCCTAGACGAACGGCTCACTAGCCTACAAAACGACGTGGCACTTTTAACGAAAAGCGCCGAATCATTAATTACATCACTGACTCACTTCAGCCAAGAGTCAGAACTTCATGAAATCCTAGATGAAGTTAAATTTGTGGCTGTGGCTATCACAGCCCCTAAGTCAAATTCATCGCTTAACACCCCACCCCAACAGAAAACTTTGGAGGAGGAATTAACAGAAAGTCCTCTAATCGAACCCACCTGCTTAGACCCATCAAAAGGCCCTGGACCTGATGGAATTCCTCCAGTATTCATGAAGAATCTTGCGAAGGAATTTGCATCTCCTTTGTTTTGGCTTTTTAATATGTCACTAGAATCAGGAATTTTCCCAACAATTTGGAAAAGTTCATTCTTAGTGCCTATTTTCAAATCTGGCCGGAAATCTGACATACATAATTATCGTGGAATCGCTATTATCTCTTGCAGTCCCAAGCTTTTTGAGGCAATTGTCAATAAAACATTATTTCTTCAAATAAAAAATCGAATAACAAACAAACAACACGTTTTTTTCAAAGGCCGCTCAACATCCACGAACTTACTAAAATTTGTAAATTATTCACTGAATGCAATGGACAATGGGAACCATGTTGAAGCTCTTTACACAGACTTTAGCAAGGCATTTGATCGTGTTGACATACCAATGTTACTTTTCAAACTGCAAAAAATTGGAATTCAGTCTGGACTCTTGGCTTGAATTATATTTAACTAACCGGCAACAAATAATAAAATTCAATGAAAAGAAATCAAATCCCATTCAAGTTACTTCAGGAGTCCCCCAAGGCTCCTATTTAGGGCCACTTCTTTTTATTTCATACGTCAACGACATTTCCTTCGTCCTCAAAAATCTGAAAGTGCTAATTTATGCCGACGACATGAAGCGGTACTTGGAAATCAAAAATAAAGAAGACATCAATATATTCCAGTATGAAATTCATACATTCTACAGCTGGTGTAAGAAAAGCTTATTGGAACTGAATGTATAAAAATGCAATTTAATATCTTTTAGCAGAAAATTAACAACAACCAACATTGTAATTGCATTAGGAAATCAGAATGTAGAAAAATGTGAAAAAGTGAGGGATTTAGGAATTATCTTAGACTCTAAATCTAATTTTATAGACCACTACAACACTATCATACACAAGGCAAATAGCATGTTAGGGTTTATTAAACGCTTCTGCTACAACTTTCAAGACCCGTACACTATTAAAACTCTATATATATTGCCTATGTGAGGTCTATACTGGAATATTGCAGCATTGTGTGGTCTCCTCGTCCAGGTATACATAAAGAAAGAATAGAATCAGTTCAAAAGCAATTTCTATTATATGCTCTTCGTAAGCTAGGCTGGGCCTCACATCGTCTTCCATCATATGAAGCTCGCTGCATGTTGATTGACATCCAAACATTGAAAGAACGACGAGAATATGCGATGATTTCATTTGTAAACGATATCGTTTCGCAGCGTGTTGAATCAGCCGAACTACTTTCTAAATTAAATTTTTATGCACCAATTAGACGACTTCGAAATCGTAATTTATTTGCTCTAAACCATCATCGCACGGAATATGCTAAAAATGGACCAATAAATAGCATGATGGATTCCTATAATCAACACTGTGAAGCCATTGACGTTACACCCGGATAAAAATAACCATACAATTACAATACAATAATATAAGATAACATTAAAATCTATTTCCGACCATGAATCTTATTGTCCATGAATCAGATAAATGAAAATTGCATATTGTTATTACAATATATTTACAATTCACTCTACATACCAGGATTTTCAACAATTGAGAAACAATACAATTTACACTAATTGACTCAAATTTGTTTGGAAAATTATGATTTTTTCTACAGTTAAGATACATAACAACCCCCGTTTTCTATTGTCGATGTCTCAATTTAAATTAGATTCTATTGTGGTAACAATAACTCCTATTGTCATCTTATCGTTGTGAACAATACTATTAATTGTACATACTATAGATTTTATTGTATGGTTACAATATATTCAATTGTAAATCAATGAGAATTTTTTATTCGGGCAATGTCTCGGTATAAATTGAAACAGTATTTTAAGTCCCTGAGGATACAAAACTTATTAATTTTTATATATATGTATAGTTAAGAAAAAGCAAATTGTCTATGTACAAGTCTACAAATGGTTGACGAAATAAATAAATAAATAAATAAAATAAGGTGTGCTTATACTTTCTGGAACAGTCTTTAGTTGCTGGAGACCTTGGTCGATCTTAGTCAGCATGGAGCGTCAGCTGGGCAGAGAGGTGACGTTAAGAATTCGGAGTAACATGAACATCTTTTATAGCAACAACAGCATTGTTAAAAATAAATACGTACGCGAACACACTTTTCAGTTTGCATATTCTATTTTTAAAGTAACAAAAATATCATAAATCTTGAAATCTTGGTTTTATAGAATATGGGACACAATTGTTGCACACAATTTCAACGTTGAGAAAAACTATAAGGGACAGCCCAATGGGGTTGTACGCAAAGTTGACGTAGGACTACGTAACTATTTCGAAATAATCTACATATATATCTATGCATATACATGTACATCATATCGTGATGTGACTACCAACTGGATCATACATATTTCCCTCCAGATTTGATAAATTTGCCACGAGCTTGGCACGACTGCATTAAAAAGCCACTTGCTTGCGACAGCCGCTGAGTCATCATTCTAGCTGGTTGCTCGCCTGCGTACTTTTCGGCAGGGCACTTGCAACCGTCAGCTGTCAGAGCAGTACTGGCCCATTGCCGCTCTGCACAGTTCCATGGCTGCCGAGCGAATGAAGAAAATTTGAAGGTGTCCCTGTTTTATATTGTGCACTGCTGCATGTGAGACGTTCCTTACTTAAATTTGAAGTCTGTGATAGCAAAGTACTGTGTATTTAGTGAATTTACTCTGAAAAATCGGCATTATAAGACATCACCTTATATTTGCGTTAATTTCAATAGTTGAATGTTAAAAATCATTAGTTTTAAATATTGCAATCGATGCGTAAAAAATATCCCGATCGATTGGTGCAAACATTTTGGAAATCAATCGTGGAATGACTTAGTTATTAACGTTCAAAACCTATATATTTTTCGTGACGCTCCAAATTTTCGCAATTTGAACGTGTATCGTAGTATTGAAAACACAGACGTAGTCCTACGTCAAAACGGTCGGGAACATTTAATAAAGCACCATCCTTTGCGAAAAAAAAAATCAATTTATTATCAACAAGAAATTTTGAATCCAGTTCTGTATTGAAATTTCAAAATAGGATATTCTCTTTTTTGAGGTATGAAAAAATTTATGAAATTTTTAACAATTTTGCTAACTGTGATTTAAAAAACTAATTCGAGAACTGATCGTCTTAGGAAAACATTCTTGTGAGGGAAGTGCTTTAAATTATCTCAGCAAGCTGAAAATTTATGCAATGGCAATTTTTTACGCTAAAGTTTCTGTGGCTCAGGAAATTCGAAAAATAACATCGTCTATACCAAAATTGCGCACAAAATTGAAATACTGATTTCTTGATACCCATGTCAAGGTGGGATCATTTCTTGATCTTCCGGTATGAGAATTTCAGTGAAATTTCCCAGACTTTTTAAGGTAAATCTCTAAAATCCTCGATATATTTCAAAAACAAACAAAAAATATCGCTTCCAAATTGTATGGTTCTTAAAACAAATTTTGCAATTAAAAACATTTATTTCTGTTGGAATATTCATGACTCCATATCTTTTTCACTTTCTGATCATGTTCTTTTTCGGACTTATGAGTAATTTCAATATTTTTCAGAACTCTTTTCTACGAGTCATGATGTTTTGCGCATCTACTCTACAAGAAAAATTATGTATATTTCCATATAATTTTCCATATCTCGAGAATGGATAGACATCCAATATCGATGTATCAAAATTTTCAATCGCAAAAAAGTCGCGATACAAACGGTGTTTTTCTGGTTGTTCCAAACATTTTTTTTTAATCGTGGAATAATGTTATGTAACATATGTTTCCAGATCTTTTTTTTTATTGATTACAAAATTTAAAGCACTTTATACAACTCAATTTATGTTTTACAAAGTTTGCACTGCAAACTTAAATTATTCACCTGAACTGAACTGCGATCAGTCACTGGTGTTTAAACCAGATTTTGCCCGATTATGGGGTAACTTTTGCTCAAAAATGTGTTACTTATGCACAAAAGTGAGGAAAAAAAACCGGTTTCCACATTAGACCCGGGGTTATCTCATAGATGTGTAAGTGCATTTTAGAGTTATTAATTTTTAAAATATGTATTCGTGGAAAAACAAAAATTTCTATAAACTCAACTAAGACTCCTCATTTCTCAAACGTAGTTTCGTTATTTCGATGGTTGTAAAGATGTTACTGTAAATCGCTCATCCCGAAGCGATCCAGAGGGAAAGCTACGTAGCAGCATATTTTAATAAAGCTTTGTTTTGAATCTTCAAATATTATCGCACCTTTAATATTTTTCAAGAGTAATAAAAATATACAATGAAATTATTAATTGAATACGCATTTCTGAATCAGAATCAGTCATGTTTTTTTTCTACTTTTCCACTAAGATTATTTCAAACTCAAAACTGGCATGATTCTTAAATAGGGTTTATATGCTAGTAATGGACCCCTTAGTAATAGCTTTGAACATTTTCGATGTATTCCATAAGAATTTTATTAACTGTTTGTACAACAATCCCACATTTGATGAAAATAACTAGTCATTTACACAAAATTATAGTAAACTCTATTTTTGAGGCTAGGTTTTCCTGGTAAACATCGATAATTTGCGCTGATCATAATGTGCCTTTTTTGGACCCATTCGCTTATTTTGGACCTGGGTCTATAATGCGCATTATAGACCCGGGTCCAAAATACGCATATCATCTAATATGATTAAAATGATTAATCTGACGCTGTTAAACCAATTTGTTATCTCGTAGACAAATAGGGTAACGCATATATTTTAGACTTGTATATATTATAACCACCTTCAAATAGAAAACATTCTAAACGCATCCGATGTGTAACAACACCTGTGTTGAAATCTATCTAGTTACAATCTAGGTATTAAATAAAACTATTACAATCTGAGATGCAGCTCCTCATATTTTCAGGGACGATAGGGGATGATATTTGAGGAAAAAGTTGTTCTACGCAGATCGTCAAATCTCATATTTTACGGAGTTGTTGAACTTTTATTTTTTTCGTACATGGTAGTCTTAAATTGGCTGTAACTCAAAATTATGTTATTTAGCAAGATTCTATTTGGACTGCCGATGCCAAACAATTGGCGTAACCGTAGCAGAGATGACATTTTTTTTTCCTTCAAATATCATCCTCTATCGCCCCGGAATATATTGGCACTAAGGAACCGAACACCGTACACGGTGTTCAATAAGTTCGGATACACTTTCAAAATTTGTTAAAAAAATGAAAACATGTTTTTTTATTTTTTGGATTTATGTTATTGAAAGCTATGTTTACAAGGAACGTTTACAACATTTCTCTTGGAATGACCCCCCCTTTGTACTCCTTAACGAGCTTCAAACGTTTCTCGAACGCGTCGCAGGCGGCACGCACGGACTGCATGGGCATTTCGTCCCAGATTTTGAGAATTACCGTCTTGAAATGATCCAAAGTGCTGACCTTGTATTCGTTCAGCTTCGCCATCATATAGGACCAAACAAAAAAGTCGAGAGGATTCAAGTCCGGGGAGCTGGGAGGCCACAAAGTTTTGTCCAGAAAGTCGGTTAAATTGTCCCGACACCAGGCTTGAACCACATTTGCCGTATGGGCTGGTGCACCGTCCTGCTGGAACACGTAGTGCTCATCGCCGTAGAGGCTTCGGAGACTGGGGGCAACAACCTTTTCCAAAACCTCAGTTTTGTAGTACGCCGCGTTGATTTTGACGTTTTTTCAATAAACACCAAGGGTAGCTTACCACGTTTGCATACTGCCCCCAAACCATCACCGACGCGGCACTTTGGAACCGAGGGATGTTTATATTGGATTCAGGAATGCTGTCCCTCGATGTCGCCCACACCCGGTCATTTTGCACATTGTGCGGCTGCTGCAGCACGAACAGTTTCTCTTCCGAAAAAACAAACTCCTGACCAGCGTGCCGAGAGAGGATCCTCTTAGCTCGATCCAACCGCTTTTTGCAGGTAGCCTCCGAAACGCCATGGACCTTACGTTTTTGTAAGGCCTGAAACCAAGGTCCTTGGTGAGTATGGTGTGAGCGGTTCCAATGGAAACGTTGAGATCTGCAGCCGTTTTCCGGATTGAGCGGTTCTTTTTGCGCCGAATTCGCTCCCTCACGATCTTGATGACCCGTGGCGTCCTCGCTGAACGCGGCCGACCGGATCTTGCACGGTCATTGGTCGAGGACGTCTCCCGGTATCGCCTGATGGTCGTGTAGACAAAGTTCCGCTTGACCCCATGCGATTTCAGCAGCCGGAATATATCGCCGGGTCGCTCACCGTTCAAAAAACGCTTAATTACGAAGTCCCGATACTCTTTCATCGCGCGTAACAAACGAACAACAACTAACAGAATGTCAACACCGCGCACATTCGGTAGTGTATGAATGAAGCTAAAGCTGACACCAATACCAATGCAGAATATGTACATGGCGCATACCTACGCAATGATGAAAACTTGTATTCGAACTTATTGAACACCGTGTATATAATGTATTTTACAGCAAAGTGAACAAAATACATACATGACCAGAATATATTCGTTTCCGTACACTGATAGAAAAGTAATGATAAAATATTTGTGTCCGATACCTAATTTTTTGTAATGTGATCAACAAATGATAGCTATTTTAACCACTCATACTTCCTATGTGTACGCAACACCACTTATACTTTTCATTTATCAAATATGTGTTTCTCAGTGGGCTCTGTTTATGTGTGAACAAATCAGTCTTATGTGGCACTTTCCACGGATATAATCCAACGAAGGCTAAATTCGGTACATTTATCTCAGTTGAATAAGTTGTAGTACGTGAGCGTATAACATATTTTTATGTGGAATACAAAACAGACATACACACTCAGATTATTTTACAGATATTTTTAAAATTTTACAGAATTCCAAACAGCTGAACGTTCGGTAATCCGATTTTATATTTATATTTATTTATTTGACAACATCTTCGCCACAAAAGTCGCACAGACTGGTTAATCGACACTCTTAATTCTATATTTAAAAACTACTTTGCTAACATTAAAATCCCATCCTTAAAATTGTTATTCCTATTAACCTCGAGACGACCGCGAGCAATCGGTTCTATTCCCTTAACCCTAGTTCTAAGATAACTGATGTATTTAAACATGAAAACTTGGCTCTGTAAAGTTGATTCGATTGAGCCTGTACAAATAAATGAATTAACAAAAAAAAAAAAAAAAAACATTAAAATCGGAACAGTCACACACTTCATTGAAACGTCACAACATAAATCCAGTGGATTGTTCAGGCCGTAATTTGTTCGATGGCAGTTGCCGACTTCGGAGCTGACTTGTAGGTACATAAAACCTCACATTTTCGAGAAGGCTGCTACAGTCGATGTTGCACTTAAGCACGTCGAAAATGAACAACCTTTGCAGCATCACTCGACGACTCACCAGCGGTTGTAAATCGAGGAGTGCGCATCGATGTTCGTATGGCGGTAGGTTCACTGGGTCGTTCCATGGCAGGCCACGTAGAGCATACCTTATGAAGCGCTTCTGGACTCTCTCAATACGAGCTATATGGACGGCATGATACGGAGCCCAAACCTGCACTCCATATTCAAGTACACTGCGAACTAAAGCACAGAACAGGGCCTTCAGCGCATGCACGTCATTGAAATGGGCTGTGTTCCGCCGTAAGAAACCTAGCATCGCATTGGCTTTCCCAGTTGTCACTGAGATTATAGTCACTAGATTCATAGTCTGGCGGATACAATGACGGGAGCCAATTTGAACTGTCACTTGGCGGAGCCAATCGAGCATATCTCGAGTAATTCATGTTAAGCGCCTAAAAGCCATTTGTAAACAATGACTTTCAATATCGATTTCTCTTGAATCTCAAATCACTCTCGTGAAATGAAAGCAGCATTTGGTAGAAGAAAGTTAGTTTTACCTAGTGATCCTCAGAGTACAGAGATATGCGGAAATTCAATCCGACGGTTAGGCAACGGTGTTCGTTTTGTTCACAAAAGCTGCTAACACTTCCGCAGAGTAAAATGTTACAGCTTTGTGCGTGACTTCGTCGTTGTTAGCTTTTATTGTTTACATTTATAACGTACAAGTAATTTATTTATTATATATTTAAAAAACTATCAACTATGAAGTGTATTGCAAAGTTTTGCACAAACCGCGGAGGTGTTAAATTATCGAATTGCGTCAACATAAGCTTGAATATTGTTGGTGTACATCAATGTATCACCGTATATGTACATTACAAAATCGAGACAAGACTGGAAGCGGGTTGGCCTGTCTTATGGACGACTAGTAACTTTCCGAATACTCTGATGATTACTATTGCAGACTTGAATGAGTGTGTAGATGATTCCTAATGTTGACTTCAGACTTGGTGATTTCATTATTGAACGGCTATGTGGGAAGCGATCCAAACAAACAGACAGAAGTAGACACTGGAGCAGAATTCTCTTCAAAATACTGACAACACGGCACCAGTGAAATGATTTGACTAAAATGAAAAACGGTCTTCTGTACAAATTCCAACAAATTTTCATTTCAGCAACACAAGCAACATTATCGAACACAGATAATATTAAAATATTATGTTATTATTACACCACGAGTTCAGCAAAATCCGAATGATTCATTTTTGATTTTTGAAGCGTAATAAATATAAACCATTTATTTTAACTCCATTTCAATACTTAGCAATCGAAACATTTCAGCAAACAGTAATCATGCTCGTTTGGCTCAGATTTTGACAGTTCTCGCTGCTCGATTGGCTCAACATGGCCGCTTCCGCATATCTCTGTACTCTGAGGATCACTAGTTTTACCATATGGAGTAGCAGGATATGGTGGGATTCTCGTAATTCGTGAGAAATCAACGTTTAAAGTTATTGTTTACAAATGGCGTTTAGGCCCTTAACATAAATTACTCGAGATATGCTCGATTGGCTTCGCCAACTGACAGTTGAAATTGGCTCCCGTCGTTGTATCCGCCAGACTATGAATCTAGTGACTATAACTGAGATGTGTTCGTTAAAGCGAAGTTTACTATCAAGTATGACGCCAAGATCCTTGATCGACGTGACTCTTTCTAATGGCAAGTTGTTCACCCCGTAGTCAAAAGATACAGTAGTTCGACATCGAGTGAACGTCATTACTTTATATTTTGCCGCATTTATTTGCATTCCGTTCATTTCGCACCAAGTTGAAACACGTTCAATATCAGCTTGCAGTGCACCGCAATCCACAAGCGACTTAATCACGCGAAACAGCTTTAAGTCATCTGCATAGAGCAGTTTCCCAGACTTGAGGCTATCGCACATGTCATTTATAAAGAGTACGAATATCAGAGGACCAAGATGACTGCCCTGCGGGACGCCGGAAGGAATATCAAATACATTCGACCTAGCATCGTGCACTTTGACAAAAGCTTTGCGCACAAACAGATATGATTTCAGCCATTGAATGATCCAAGAAGGTTCAATTTTTCAATTGCAAATACGTGAGGTACCTTGTCAAACGCTTTTGAGAAGTCAACGTAGATTGCGTCAACCTGACACCGCTTTTCCAGCTCATTGATCACACTGTGGGTGTATGTCATGATGTTCGACGTTGTTGACCGCTTTTTTACGAATCCATGTTGATGCTCGGATATCACAGGTTGCAATGCAGGATACAGCACGTCGTGCAATAGACTCTCAAAAACTTTCGCTAGGCAGTTCAAAATAGATATCGGTCGATAATTCTCCACGCAATGTGTGTTTCCAGCCTTGTGGATTGGAATTATTGATGCCAGTTTCCAAGCATCCGGAAATACTCCTTCAATCAAGAATCGGTTGAAAATCGCTGCGACGGGAACAGACAGCGACTGAGCACATTCTTTGACAAAGACGGGCGGAATGAGATCGGGACCAGGACCTTTAGATGAATCGACTATCCCCTGATGTATTATGTAAGCTTTGAGTTCTTGTACTAAAACTGGTGACCTAGCGCCTCGCCCACTTATTTTTTTTTACCCTCCCCTCGAATATGTGAGCTGGTCTCTTTGGGTAGAACTACGCCATCGGCACTGAGATGGCAACCAGAGAAATATTCTGATGTGGGGGTATCACCATTTTTATTTAATGACGCGTCACATTGGCATTGAAGAACTGATTTTACAGATGTAATCCAACGGAAATCCTGTCTGGGATTTCCTCTTGGCTGCAACGCCTTTCTTATGTGTTCCCTGATATGATGATCCGTAGCCACGGTTAAATATAAATCTAGCTAGATAGGCTAACTAGACAATGTATTCAAGATTATTGACATTCGTAGGGAATCGACTGTTCACTGAGTAGAAGTTTTATTAAAACTAGGAACGTAGCGCTATTCTTATTTCGTTATTTCTCTAAGATCATCTTTGCATTTCAAATTACTTTTGCATTTAAGAGCATGAAGCAGCATGATAATTTTAAGCTTGTAGTACTCAATTTGTTTTTCTGCATTTCAGCTTTTAACAGTGAACCAGTGTAAACATTCTATTTCTGAAGTTCACCTATTATTTCATAAAAGACTGTCATTTGATTGTAAGTAGTATAGAATTGTATTTCAAAATTTGTTTTTAGTGGTATTATGATAAGATAGGTTTATTTCAGGAATCATCAAACCGGGTTCTTCGATCACTCAAACTGCTTTCTTCGATTTATACAATAGTCTGTTGATTTAATAAATAATAAACAATTCAAATAACTTTTCTTTTAAACTTTATCATAATTGGATCATTGGATTGATCTACTTCGATTTTTAGCTTTTCCAGGACTATTAAGATATTAATACACGTCTAATTTTTATTTTGCAGTAGATGTCAGATATGTTTTGTAAATACATATATTATATTCTATTCCGTAAATTACATAGATACATTCAGTAACAAAGGATAAGGGGGGAATACAAGGTGCCAGACGAACTGTATGCTGGATGAGGGATTAGTGGTTATCTGGCTCAAGTCATGGATGATAATTATGCATTTCCTTGGTCGAATTATTTTCCGACAGTCTACAGTGATTTTGCATTCTGTTCATTTCCTGTAATTAGAGCATTTCGTTGAAAGGAGATTTTCCATCCTTTCCGTGGGTTTCGTGTAAGTGCTTCTGCTTACGGGTCCACATCACCGTTTTTAACCCTTATTGCAACGCAATAGTGAGGATTACAGGTATGTACAGTTTGATCTTGCCATCAGGAGGAACTGTACGCCATGGCAAGTTCTGCACTGGTGGTGGCTTCCCATTACATCATTTCTCATTTCAAAGATCCATAACAAAAATACTACTCATTATAACAATGGTATACAAACAATCTTATAACTGCTTCATTCTCGATAATTGTTCAATAATAGATAGGGAATAGGCGTGAAGAAGCTTTACTTTGCCACCGAAAAGTGAATCTTATAGTTGACCAAGACTCACATAATTATTGTTAGGCTGCACATGCATGTAAGACTTTGAAACTTTGACCCGTAACGCTGGTAGATCACCTTTTCGTGGTGCTTTACGGGGTATCAGATCTACCACCGAACCTTAGTCTGAATTAATTCAAACTAGGGAACATATTTGTTATTTGTAGCCAAAGGAACATATTTTAGTCCTTGTTACATTTTATGTCTTATGAAAAGTGACAATACTCGTTTTGCAATTGTGCGAGGATGAGCTTAGAATAAGTAAAACATGGTTAGTCTTCATTTATGTGAATTCTCATTGTCTATTTGATGTTCTATAGTTTGAATTGGTTATGACTAGGGTTCTGATGCATGGTCAGTATCGGAGTCATAGTTTGTTTTCTTTGCAATGAATCTGATTTTGACTGATAAAGGGGCGCGCCTTTGAAGAGTGCTCTCACTCCTCAAAGGGTTTAAATAGCGGAAACTTTCAATAAAATTTGATTCATTGCCAACAAAACAAACAATGACAACTGTAACAACACCGAATACCTCGTCATTTCTCAATAGTGATGAGGTTAATCGACATGCACTAAACAAAGTACACGGGATATACTACAATAGATCAAATTACTGGTCTCAGTGGTTTATGTCCCGAACAGAGGAAAAAAAAGACTTTGAAACGATTAGACTACTTAGACATTAGGATTATCAAATAAAATGATGCAGTGAACGGACAAGTAAACGTAAACATTTCTACAACAGTACTATAGAATTTAACTAAATAACGCAGAAGACAAGAACTAACAAAGGCTTACTCACCTTACCAATCAGACTAAGGCCGGCGTGGCCTCTGCTGTACACAGAAGTTGTCTCCATTCTATTCGGTCCATGGCTGTCACTCGCCAGCCTCGCTGTCTGCGGAGGGTCCGCAGGTCGCCTTCTACTTGGTCTATCCACCTTGCTCGTTGCGCGTCTCTTTTTCTTGTACCTGTCGGTTCGTTTTCGAGAATCATTTTCACAGGGCTGTCGTCCGACATTCTTACGAAAGCCCAGCCCATCGTAGTCGACCGATTTTTGCGATGTGTACGATGGGAGGTTCTCTCAGCAACTGGTGCAATTCGCCTCCTCCACGTTCCGTCATCCATCTGCACTCCACCGTAGATGATACGCAGCACGACAACTGACAAAGCCGGACAAAGTGATATGTCAATCAAACGAGGTAAGGCGAGGTATGCATTGTTGAATTTCAAAGCACATAAGAATTAGACATCTATTAACAAAATTGTAAACGACTGAAGAAGTTACAAAATGCCCTCTTCATCGTAACACTGACTTACTAAATAGAAAAATAAAGAGTCGCAACGACCTCCCAACGTCTTTTAAAGAGAGCTTCTCTTATGAGTTCCATCAGTATAGGGTGCGGAAGAAAATAATGCGAAAATGTTCAAACTTTAGTATTGGGTCAACACCTACATGCCTGACCCCTCTTTTAGCAAAAAATTAGATTTTCATTTGCCTGTCATTCTGCAAAATCTTAACCAACTTGGATGCAATCTTTTGCAAAAAATTACAAATTTATTATTGTTTTTGATACACTATCGGTTATTCCGGAATTTTACGTAGTTTAATATATATTCAGGGGAACCGTGGGGTAAGTACCCTTCCCGAAACACTGACCAGAACCAAAACAGTGCCAAAACATGGGTTGCGACACCTGATGATTTTGCAAAACGAGACCTTTGGTGGTCATTCTGGAAATATTCGGCCAATGTAGCCACTGGAAGCCCTCCGAGAACCGGGTTCCACCGGGAAAGTGCCCAGATTATGAACGGTACCAGAACATGGCTTGTGACACCTCAAACTTCATTATTTCGCGAAACAAGACCAGTGGTTGTGATTTTCGAAGTATTCAGCCAATATCGTCACTCCTGATAGCCCTCGGGGAACCGGGTTCCACCGGGAAAGTGGCCAGATTTTGAACGGTACCTAAACATGGCTTGCGACACTTCCAACTTCATGATTTTGCAAAACAAGACCATTGGTTGGCATTATGGAAATATTCGGTCATTGTAGCCACTCCTGGTAGCCCTCCGAGAACTGGGTTCCAGCGGGAAAGTGGCCAGATTTTGAACGGTACCATAACATGGCTTGTGACACCTCAAACTTCATGATTTTGCAAAACAAGACCTTTGGTGGTCATTCTGGAAATATTCGGCCATGAAGTCACTCCTGGAAGCCCTCCGAGAACCGGGTTCCACCGGGAAAGTGGCCAGATTATGAACGGTGCCAGAATATGGCTTGCGACACCTCAAACTTCATGATTTTGCAAAACAACACTTTTGGTTGTCATTCTAGAAATATTTGGTCATTGTGGCCACTCCTGATCGCATTCCGGGAGCTGGGTACCACCGGGAAAGTGGCCAAATTTGGAGCGGTACCAGAACATGGCTTGTGACACCTCAAACTTCATGATTTCGCGAAACAAGACCATTGGTGGTCATTCTGGAAATATTTGGCCATTGTGGCTACTGTACTTTTTCAATACAGGCCACACGGTATTTCAAGGAAAACGCAATACTTTTGCAAGTTTTGGACCAAACCACGAAGGGTTTTCAAATGATTTCGCACAATTTTTTTTCTTTTTTCTTCTTCTCTGAAACACGTTTGAACTGTGCCGCGACAATAAACTTCTGATGTTGTTATTGTTATACGGAACACATAAGATGTCATTGTTTACCAATCTGACCACTAGGGTCGCTGTAAGAATCAAAAATGTTTGTTCCAATACTAAATGGGCCACACCTTAGGTAAGTTACTCAAAACATGAAACAAACCGAAATCGGGACATGACGGCCGAATAGAACACACAAGGGGTCACGTCGTCCGATGACCACAACTCCCGAACATGTGTTTTCGAGTCATGTTTTTTTTCCAGCGAATCAAAATACCTATCCAGGCAAGAAGCCCATTTCTGTCAATGATTCCGAAGTCAGGATCATGACTTCCTTCTGCATTGGTGAATTGACAAATCTCCAGTACTTTTTCAAAAGGACGTAAGTAACAAAATGTAAACAAATGCGTTGTTCATGGCATGTTATTAAAAAATCATTTTTACATGCCCATATATGTTGAACTTTTTGATGGACTATTTCTGAAAGTTTTTACTAACTTTTTACAAAACGGTGTAAAATCACTTTTGCACTTTTTGGGAATAATGTACATACGTCGCTTGTGTTGAAAAGTAACTTGCGAATCATTGTTATATCATTTGAATGCCTCTTAACGACGCGTGAGAGGTTAAAAATTTAGATTTTGTTTAGTAAAAATTGATTATTTTAGAAAAGTTATTTTTCACCGTTTTGTTGCTGAAAAAACTAATACGTCATTTTGATAATTTCGACGTATCTATAGTGCTGTTGTTTTTCTCACCAGTCGCTTTTTGATGAGTTTGCCTGGAAATGTCACAGCGATGTCACGCAACACGATAAAAGCTCACATGCAACCACCATGCAGCTCATCAATCCACCGTAAGGTGGATCACGGTGAGCTGTTGAGTTGTGAAGTGGAGCAAAAGGAAGATGGCAAATGTGTATTTTGACAGTTCTAATAAGACCAAAAACAAGCTGATGGAGAAAAAAGTGAATGGCTTGAAACAGTGCGTTGTTAGTAATTTTTATTTATTATTACGTTACGTTTTTATTTATTATATTACTCAAAATGGTTGATGTTAGCAATTTTTGTAGGAAATCTAAGAGCAAGTTAAGAGAGACGGAGAGTGTACGCGGCCAGATAGATTTTCTTCGACGAATGTACCATTGGGTGGTTGTTAGCAAAATACCGGTTAAGTGGAGTGAAGTGAATTATGTTGCTCTCAGTAAAAATTATGTTTTATGCTATCGTTGTTGTTATCGTTGTTATTATTGCTGTGATTTAATCATTATCTTAAAACTTTCAAGGTTAGTTGTTTTTATTGATTCATTATTCAATCGGTTGTGAGAATCATAACTATCATATTTTACAGGTGCATATCAGTGTTTATACGAACGAAGAGTTACAAGATGTGTACTAGAAATGGAGGAATGAACACAAAATCACTACGATGAAACTGGTTATTGTGAATTGTGAAAATATAGACCATAAGAAAGATTAGAATACGGACAGCATGACGGTAACGTGATTCGACTACGAACCAGTGCCAACCGCTGAACTAAAGTATTTTCTTCAAGGTGATGGAATTTCAGTTACAGCACTGATTTGGTATGTTTCTTGAGAGGACGCAACCGAAGTCAAATCAATGTGTAATGTCTTCATGACAAATTATGCAAAAAAAAGTAGTAGTAACTATGGAAATAAACTGAGAAATTTTATATAAATTGTGATCGAACTTTCGGATCGGCCTTTAATGTTGATCATCTATACATCTATAAATGTACAAAAAAAAAACTATATTTCTTTTTACTTTTCCTGTGGACATTTCTTAGGCTCAAAATGTGTAGCCAATCAAATAAATCTAGTTAAAACAACTGCCAATTCCGTTTGCTTGGTTTACATTAAACAAAAATGTAACTCTTGAATTAACTCCATAGGTATCGTTTCCCAAAAAAATATATATTTGCTCGGATTTACAATTTGCATGAGCATGAGCATGATTGACCGCCCAAGCATGCAATTCCGTTATTGCCAGATCAGCTGTATTTACACAAAGAACCAACAGATGATGTTTGGGACTAACATACATTTTCAATGTTTAAAAACTGGTGACCCATTATAAAGCAATACCGGCGCCGGCCGTGCCCGAATGCTGGTCAAGTAGGGAATGGGAAGGAATGTGTTGACATGATACTCGCTTTGGAGGAAGCCGAGAAATCCTCTGCACTTCTACGAGAAATCACTGGGATGTTGGATAGTTGGGGAAAGGTTAGCAGTCACTTTTTGCATTGCTACTACGTAGCGACCGGACTGAAAAATATCACCAATCGACTCCGAACGACCGTAACTTTATACTTTCAATCCTTTAACCCAATTTTCGCGGTTATTTAGCGTTGAAACTTCACTTCATTTCACTGTCACCGAGAACCGTGATTCTGGACTTCAGTTTTTTTCATTTCCTCATCTTGCTAATAACCCAAGTAACCACGAGGCTGTAATAGCATGCATATATAGGGCATATGTATAACGTCTAGTGCATCATTAAAGTTGGATTAAAGCTAAAAAGGGCCCCACTAAGATCGAACTAATGCTATATCTTTTGTAATGCCATAAGACATTGCTAAAGTAGCATTATTGCATTGGTAATGCATCACTACATTCTTGAGCTAATCTAACGCTTCATTACTTGACAACTGTTGAAGTGATGCGATCCCGCATTACCGATGTTAATTTTGGGTTGAAGAAGTGCAATAATATAATGCTTGTGGTTACTTGGGAATCATCAATTCATTCGCGACAAAGTGGAAAAATACTTAAACTTCATAATTTATGTCTTTGTGTCACAATACTACCACTAATTCAACATTTGCTTGGATTTACAATTTGCCGAGAAACTAATAAACTTGTGATTTTATATTATATATAAAATAAAATTCAATATATACAGAATAAATAAACAAAATCGAACAAATTAACTAAACAAATTTAATCAATATTATTATTATTAGTTATTTTACATAAATGATCATGTATCAACAAATTATTTATAATAGTTAACCGTATATATTTTATACATGTAGCAAGGGCTTAAGATTTTTATAAGTATTAACCCAACTTAATTAAGAGGTTATGTATAGTGGGACACATTTCATTTATTCCAAGATTTTTCCTTCGTTCTACAGTTTGAAACATAATTTTTAATCCAAACGAAACTATATCAGCTCATGAAAATATATTTTAATATGTTTCAAAATCTGAATGTACTGTATAGAATTCAGAAAAAAACTAAGATAAACTCAAATATGATTGGGGCAAAGCCTACTCTGAGAAAAATTCTCTCGTTATACCGACAATTAAATCATGGTCAAGATGACTATTGCATATAATGGTTACAATAACCATGAAAATGGACGAATTCACCACGTTCAAGGCATTCTTGACTATGATCATGATAACAAGGACTATTCCGATATTATGGTAAATGTTGAATCAACTATTTTTAATTGGCGTTTTGACCATGATCATAGTCAGTTCAAAATCACTATACTGCAAAAGTCATCCTAACCCCCAATAATGGTAAAATTGACTACCAAATTTGTCTCTGTGTACCGAGATATTTACTCCAAGTTGATTTCAAATTCAGTTTATTTTGATTTTGTCTTTAGTTCCCACTATCATGTGTGAGTGTGTATGGAAACAATACATTTATTTCAGTACACGCACACCCTCAAATATATGTGCAACAAAAACTGTGTATCAAACTCATGAATCATATGTCACGCGGGCACGATATGACACAAAGACTGACAGCGCAACTCATCAAATTCAGTCACCAAAGGCAATTGGTGAATATAACAACACAGCTTATGTGAACTACACGGTAATATTAATTTACGCTCTTATGACTATAAAGTATGCTTTTTCGAGGGAAACTGGGACTACGCCAAAAAGGAGTATATTACTTTTACTCCCTTTTGCGTAAACCGAACATACGTTATAATGTGCATACTTTTTACTCCTTTTGAAAAGTTTAAAATGCATACTTTTTACTCCTTTTGAAAAGTAATATATGCATACTTTTTACTCCTTTTGAAAAGTAAATATGCATACTTTTTACTACTTTTGAGAACATAAAGGATGTATACTTTTTACGCATTCGAAAAATCAATGTTGCTCGAGTATGGCTGAAAACGGCTCAACTCCGGCATTCACATTCGAAAGTGAAAAAGATATCAATACATTACACAGGCATGTTCATTCTTTTAAAAAAAATTCAAATGCCTATCTAGAGGTTTTGCTTACAAAGAAATATTCACGCATTTTGTTACATGCGCTCTGGAACTATTTATTTTGTAATTTTAACAGCGACTGGATAAGAAAAGTAATATAATTTTTAGCTCTGGAAGTACCAGCACATCGGCTACAAGCTCGGTCCCAAGCCTAATGAATCGCGTCTGATAACTGTATCCGGGCATGGAAGACCTGTTTTGTTTCATACAGTGTTAAACATTTTTAATTACTTACAAAAGCAGATATTTAACTTACCTGTCAATTTCGTGAATGCGTCTGTATCCAACGTATTGGATAATTTCTCCATTTTCTACACTGCAGAACCGTTCCCGAACTTATTTACGGTGCTTACAAAAAAAATGCTTTTTTGAAAATGGCGTCAACATCAAATCACGGGCAGAGTTAATTTTGTTTTCTCAGCGGTGCCTACTTTTTACACATTTTTTTGTCGCCGTTGACATACTTGAAAAGGCGTAAAAAGTACTCTTCATTAGTGTATAAAAACTAGTCACTTTTTGACGTATCAACTATAATCTTGAAAATGTGCAAAATATAGTCATAAAAGGAGTTTTCCAGATTTACCGTGTATGCCAACTTGACATAACATTCCGACGTATCAACATTGTCATTCGCAGAATGACGTATCATTTTGACGCAAGTAACATAGTGCTGTTGTTTTTCTCACCAGTCGCTTTTTGATGAGTTTGCCTGGAAATGTCACAGCGATGTCACGCAACACGATAAAAGCTCACATGCAACCACCATGCAGCTCATCAATCCACCGTAAGGTGGATAACGGTGAGTTGTTGAGTTGTGAAGTGGAGCAGATGGAAGAAGGCAAATGTGTATTTTGACAGTTCTAATAAGACCAAAAACAAGCTGATAGAGAAAAGCGTGATGTGCTTGAAACAGTGCGCTTTTGCAGTTGTTAGTAATTGTTATTTATTATATAACGTTACGTTTTTATTTATTATATTACTCAAAATGGTTGCTGTTAACCATTTTTGTAGAAAATCTAAGAGCAAGTTAAGAGAGACGGAGAGTGTACGCGGCCAGATGGATTTTCTTCGACGAATGTACCATTGGGTGGTGGTTAGCAAAATACCGGTGAAGTGGACTGAAGTGAATTATGTTGCTCTCAGTAAAAATGATGTTTTATGCTATCGTTGTTATTCTTGCTGTGATCCAATGATTATACTTAAAACTATCAAGGTTAGTTGTTTTATTGATTCGCTTGTGATAATCATAACTATCATATTTTACAGGTGCATATCAGTGTTTATACGAACGAAGAGTTACAAGATGTGTACTAGAAATGGAGGAATGAACACAAAATCACTACGAAGAAACCTGTCATGGTTATTGTGAATTGTAAAAATATAGACCATAAGAAAGATTAGAATATGGACAGCATGACGGCGACGTGATTGGACTACGAACCAGTGCCAACCGGTGAATTAAAGTATTCTTCAAGGTGATGGAATTTCAGTTGCAGCACTGATTTGGTATGTTACTTGAGAGGACGCAACCGAAGTCAAATCAATGTGTAATGTCTTTATGACAAATTATGCAAAAAAAAGTAGTAGAACTATGAAAATAAACTGAGAAACCTTAATATTTCTTTTAACTAATCATGTTTTGTGTTGTTGCATGAAGCACGTTATCAATTATAATGCTTGAAAATTGGAAATATCCTTCTTATAAACATGCAACCTTAGGAGTGGACAGCAATTTCTGCTGGAACCAAAGATGAGAAGAGAGAGTGTGGATAGGTCCGATAGAGCTAGGCAGGTTTTGAAAATTGAATTGAAATCGTTTTGAAATTGAGCGTAGGGCTTTTGTTAGGCAGTTTTTCGAAACAAACGTATACCTTTATGCCACACATCTCCATGCGGGATAGGTCAAGGCAGAAACCAATTTGCCACAATATTATAAGTATTTCTACTGGAATGGCATTAAACATTCCAAAGTGAACTCACTGCTCATATTCGTTTCGCAAATTTTCTATAAATTTTGATCGAACTTTCGGATCGGCCCTTAATGTTGATCATCTATACATCTATAAATGTACAAAAAAAAAACAATATTTCTTTTTACTTTGCCTGTGGACATTTCTTAGGCTCAACATTTGTAGCCAATCAAATAAATCTAGTTGAAACAATTGCCAATTCTGTTTGCTTGGTTTACATTAAACAAAAATGTAACTCTTGGATTAACTCCATAGGTATCGTTTCCCAAAAAAAAAAAACATTTGCTCGGATTTACCAATTGCATGAGCATGAGCATGATTGACCGCCCACGCATGCAATTCCGTTATTGCCAGATCAGCTGCATTTACCCAAAGAATCAACACATGATGTTTGGGTAACATACATCTTCAATGTTTAAAAACTGGTGACCCATTATAAAGCAATACCGGTGCCGGCCGTGTCCGAATGCTGGTCAAGTAGGGAATTGGAAGGAATGTGTTGACATGATACTCGCTTTGAAGGAAGCCGAGAAATCCTCTACACTTTCACGAGAAATCACTAGGATGTTGGATAGTTGGGGAAAGGTTAGCAGTGAAAAATATCACCAATCGACTCCGAACGACCGTAACTTTATACTTTCAATCCTTTAACCAAAATTTTAGAGGTTTTTCAGCGTTAAAATTTCATTTCATTTCACCGCCACCGAGAACCGTGATTCGAGACTTCAGTTTTTTTCGATTCCTCCTCTTGCTAATAATCATCGACTCATTCGCGACAAAGTGGAAAAACACTTAAACTTCATAATTTATGTCTTTGTGTCACAATACTACCGCTAATTCAACGTTTACTCGGATTTACAATTTGCCGAGAAACTAATAAACTTGTGATTTTATATAATATGTATAAAATAATTCATTATATACAGAATCAATAAACAAAGTCTAACAAATTAATTAAACAAATTTAATCAATATTATTATTGAGTTAATTTTTTATAAATGATCATGTATCAACAAATTTATTAAATTTATTATAGTTAACCGTATATATTTTATACATGTAGTAAGGGCTTAAGATTTTAATAAGTATTAACCCAACTTAATTAAGAGGTTATGTATAGTGGGACACATTCCATTTATTCCAAGATTTTTCCTTCGTTCTACAGTTAGAAAAATAATTTTTAATCCATACGAAACTATTTCAGCTCATGAAAATATATTTCAATATGTTTCAAAATCTAAATTCAAAACCTAAGATAAACTCAAATATGATTGGAGCAAAGCCTACCGAGATATTTACTCCAAGTTGATTTCAAATTTAGTTTATTTTGATTTTGTTTTTAGTTCCCATTATCATGTGTGAGTGTGTACGAAAAAAATTAATTTATTTCAGTACACGCACACCCTCAAATATATGTGCAACAAAAACTGTGTATCAAACTCATGAATCATGGTCACGGTTACACGATATGATACAAAAACTGACAGCGCAACTCATCAAATTCAGTCACCAAATGCAATTGGTGAATATAACAACACAGCTCAAATGCAATTGGTGAATATAACAACACAGCTACTGACTTATCAAAATGACGTATTATCTTTTTCTATTGCAGACCGTTGTAAGAAACATTTTTCTAAATGAAACTTAAATTTTCACTTCTAGTGTAATTTTAAACACAGCGATATAATATCTTTTACCAATGAGTCATTCAGTAGAATTTAATTGGGATAAAAATGCCTGGTTTGAAAGGAATAAAAATAAATTAAAAAAATGTTAATGCTGATTTTCTCATTTTTCTCCAAATGTTACTTACGTCCATTTTAAAAAATACTCGAGAAATGATATGTAAGATAGAATCATCTAAGAGCAAGATGAACGCATCCAGTGGGGTTTTAATTGTACTCAAATCCATATTTTCGTGCACCATTAGTGAGATGCGATTTCACTGCGTTCAGGTGATTAGTGCTCCATCGAATACTGCCACACTTCGACACGTATGTTTCTTCGCCGTTATCCTCTTCTTCAGAACTAAAAGGATTTCTTCTACCCATTCATCATCAACATCATTTTCCACACCGACTGAGTTTGGGTCGCTAATACTTCTTCTTCTTCTTTAGCATTTCAAGCTTATTGCTTTCACAATTAGCTTATTGCTTGCTCACAACTGTTCTAAATGCACTTCCACAGTTATTAATTGAGAGCTTTCGATGCCAGTTACCGTTTTTGCATTAGTATGGCTGTGTGGCAAGTACAATCATACGCTAGGCCCAGGGAGTCGAGAAGTTTTCCCTAACAAAAAATTCGTAGACCATACCGGGAGTCAAAAACAGGCACCTCCAGCATGGTGTTGCTTTGTAGCTGTGCATTTACCGACTGAGCTAAAGGAGGACCGATAATACCGATAATAGAAGCATCCGAATCATAATCCTCATATTATAACTACGAATTTTTAATTATTGAAAAAACAGAACTCTGTCTAAAATGATATCGCTACACAACAAAGAAGCCAAAACCGTTAGATGCTAGCAACTATGTGATCCAAAACAACGGTACAAAGCGTATATAAATTATGATTATACATACTTGGGTTTGTGTGTGTGCGTGTTTAGAAATATATTATGAAACCTTTGGTTAGCGCTTTGAAGTCTGACGTTTATTTTCTTTGGGGGGAATAAGGTAGGGGCTTCTGGGGTAATAAGCACCCCCGGGGAAAAAGACCTTTTCGACCATAAAATACATTTTGAGCAACTCTCTGTATGAAGCAACATAGATTATGTTTTAGTTATTTTGAAAATACATGCTACATTTGTACAAAATTTCTCATATCTTACAAAATGACGTCCTACAAATGGCCGTTCCAAGTTCAAAACTTATTGCAAAGCATTTCTAAATGTAATCGCCTTCTCCAACGGAATAGGATTTGTAGGATGTGCAGACCATATTGATACCGTCCGAATCTGGCCACTTTCCCGTGAAAGCGAGTTCCCGGAACGCTGACAGGAGTGGCCACTTGGCAGATTATTTTCAGACCACCAATTGTCGTGTTTGATGTGTCGAAAGTTTCGGTGCCCGATACCTATCAGGCCACTTTATAGGAGGAATCCGATTCCAGGAACGCTACAGCGAGTGGCCATAACGATCGTGTACATCCAAAATAACCATAAATGGTCTTATTTTGCAAAATCATGAAGCTTGAGGTGTCGCAAGCCATGTTTTGGTACGTTAAAAATCTGGCCACTTTTTTTGTGGACTCCGGTTCCAGGAAGGCTACCAGGAGTGGCCAAAATGGCCAAATATTTCCAGAATGACCACACATGGTCTTGTTTCGTGAAAGTTTGAGGTGTCGCAAGCCATGTTCTAGTACCGTTCATAATCTGTCCACTTTCCTGGTGGAATCCAGTTCTCGGAGGGCTTCCAGGAGCGGCTACAATGGCCGAATATTTCTAGAATGACCACACATGATCTTGTTTTGCAAAACCATAAAGTTTGAGGTATCGCAAGACATGTTTGGTACCGTTCAAAATCTGGCCACTTTCCTTGTGGAACCAGGTTCCCGGAAGCCTACCAAGAGTGGCCAAAATGGCCGAATTTTTCCAGAATGACCACACATGGTCTTGTATCGCGAAATCATGAAGTTTGAGGTGTCGCAAGCCATGTTTCAGTACCGTTCGTAATCTGCCCACTTTCCCGGTGGAATCCAGTTCTCGGAGGGCTTTCAGGAGTGGCCACAATGGCCGAATATTTCTAGAATGACCACACATGGTCATGTTTTGCAAAATCATGAAGTTTGAGGTACCGCAACCCATGTTTTGGCACTGTTTTGATCCTAGTCAGCAATTCGGGAAGGGTACTTACCCCACGGTTCCCGTGAAAACATCCGGAACTACGTGAAATTCTAGTATGTCCGATACTGTATTAAAAACTATAATAAATTTGTGATTGTTTGCAAAAGATTGCATCCAAGTTGGTTAAGATTTCGCAGAATGACAGGCAAATGAAAATTCAAATTTTTGCTAAAGGAGGGGTCAGGGACTAGTTACTAATTTCTGTCGAAAGTGTATTTGTTTATGTTTACTTTCAAGAGCTGCATCCAAACATTCTATTTGATTTATTGCAAATTCGTCAAAATGTTCGCGAAAGAAGTGATCATCAGTTTGTTGCTCGCCCAGAAGAAGCCGAAAGAGATTGCCAAGGTGGTAGGGTGCCATTTGGTAAGAGTTTACCGCATAAAAAAGTCCCTGCAGGATGGTCCTAAGCAGCGGAAGCTGGGCAGCGGACGTCCGCGCTTTGCACGCACGCCGAACGTGATCAAATCGGTCCGTGCAAAAATTGCTCGCAACCCGATGCGTTCCAAAAGCAAATTTACAAAGGAAGCCAATACTTCGGAGAAATCCATGAGTAGAATCATCAAAGAAGACCTGCATGCATCTTCCAGATCCAGAGTGAAACGCCACTTGATTACGGACCGGGTCAAGGAACTACGAGGATTCGTTCCAAGAGATTGCTATCCCTGTTGAAGAAGGAAAAAATGATAATCCTATTCTCCGACGAAAAGCTTTTCAGCATTGATGATGTTGCCAACAGTTCATTTCACCGCAGAAACCGGTTCATTTCGGACCGGTTCATTTCTCCGCAGAAAATGGAGAAAGATCCGGAAAAAGTGAAATTCAAATTTCAAACCAAACATCCGGCTGGTGTCATGATGCTGGTGACGTCCAACGGTTTGAAAATGCCGCCTGTTTTCATTGATGCTGGAGTTAAAATCAATACCGAAGTGTATATCGGTATTTTAAAGGACCAATTGCTTCCCTGGGTGAATGCCAACTTCTCCGAGGACCAAAACGTTGTCCTACAGCAGGATTGAGTGCCGTGTCACACGTCCAATCGAACCCAAATGGTTGAACGATAACATGAAGTTTTGGCCGAAGAATTTGTGGCCCCTTAGCAGTCCAGATCCTAATCCGCTGGATTTTTCGATTTGGGCATATTTTGAAGCACGAGCCTGCAAAACATAACACCCTAGTGTGAAAACCCTGAAGTCAACCATAACACGCACATGGCAGTCAATGTCGGAGGACTACGTCCGAAAGGCATGATTTGGTTTCCGGCGTCTGCTCGAGAATGTTATTAATAAAAATGGAGGACACATTGAATAAATTTGTTTAAGAAGACCATGAAGATAACTACACTCGAAAATGTTGATATTTTAGCTTGAATTAGTTGAAAATGGGATTTGAAAGAAATAGAACAAATTTTCGCATTATTTTCTGCCGCACCCTGTACACAAAAATATCAAACTAGGACTGCTGAGACTTGTAACATTAGACATCACTGCAACTGGTAGAATTCAAATATCTCGATGGCATAATGACAACTTATTTTTGATTCGATAAAACTGCGGAAAACGACATTCGCAGCACACGACGAACTAAACTAAAAAATACGGAAGAAATAAAATAAATTACAAAAAGATAGAAAGACGAAACGACACCATACAAAACAGTGTACATGAACAAAAAAACAGACTATAGAACTCAAAATTCTCAAACGTGGCTCCTTCCGAATCATTTGCAACAACGTCTCCTTGGTCGACATGTTCCGTGTACGGTTGGCAAAATGATTCGAAAGGATTTACGCAACGCTATCATCGAAGGCCTGGCGTAGAGGTTTCTACACTATTCCCGCCAGTAACCCTTAAAAAACGTCATTAGAATTTTATAGGAGCATTTTAAAATGTAATTTTTGTTTCATGATTCTCTTTGCGATTATTTGCCAGTCATAAAGTTGTCTAGAATTCGTTATAGAATGTTCGTGTTGCTTAGCTAAACTTCTTTTTTTTTTTTTTTTATCAATCATTTATTTGTACAGGCTCAATCGAATCAACTTTACAGAGCCAAGCTTTCATATTTGTATACACCATGTATCTTAAATCTAATGTTAGGGGAATAGAGCCGATTACTCGCGGCCGTCTCGAGGTTAATAGGAATAACAATTTAACGGATAGGGAGATGGGTGGGAATTTAAAGTATGGTTTACATAACACATTTATTTAATATTCTAAATTGTCAAAAAGCTTAAAACTATACAACTTTTGGTTTTCTTTTTATTTGAACATTTTTGAAAGAGAAAGGAAAACACACAAACACAGAAAAAAAAAACTTATACTCAACATACATGTTAAACTAACTACAATCTAAGGCTAATGTTAGTCAAAAACATATAAATGAGTTTCATAAACTCCAGATCACGTAGAGCCAAAATATCTCGAACCGGTACATTGGGTTGTCTACCTCGAGCCCGAAGGGAATCATAAAGCTCAGATCTGACTCCACGATGCTCAGCACATGACCAAATAATGTGATCTGCGTCCTGATAACCTTGTCCACACTCACAGAGATTGCTGTCGCTCAGCCCAACCCGGTATAAATGAGCGTTCAAAGAATAATGATTGGACATGAGTCGAGACATCACACGAATGAAGTCTCGACCCACATCCATACCCCAAAACCAAGATTTCTTCGACACCTTTGGGATGATAGAATGTTGCCATCGCCCCAAATCTCCTTTACTCCATTTATACTGCCAGCTGACGAGTGACTGTTGACGAAAAATAGTAAAAATTCGTTAAAGGCGATTTGTCGATCACAAATATCGCCTTCCATAGCGCCCACCTTTGCAAGCGAGTCCGCTTTCTCATTGCCCGGAATTGAACAATGAGATGGGACCCATACAAAGGTGATGATAAAATAACGCGAAGATAAAGCACTTAGAAGCTCCTGTATTTTCATGAGAAAATACGAGGAGTGCTTTACCGGCCTCAATGAGCGAATAGCCTCTATAGAACTGAGACTATCCGTAAAGATGAAGTACTGATCCGGTGTTAATGAGGCAATAATTTCTAGCGTAAATGTATTGCCGCTAATTCAGCGACATATACGGAACAAGGGGCTTGAAGTTTACGATTGGCGCTATAAATTTCATTAAATATACCAAAGCCTGCTGACTCCTCTATCAATGATCCGTCAGTGAAGAACGATTTAGTGGAATCAACTTGGCCAAACTTTGCAGCAATATTACCGGAGCAATCATAGGACGATGATGTTCTGGGATTCCATGAAGCTCCTGCTTCATGGATAAATCAAAATGAGCCGAACTGCTGAAGTCGGAGAAGCAAACACGATTGGGAATATTCGGCGAAGGGCTGACATCCTGTGTTATGTACAAATGGTACAAAGTCATGAAGCGAGTTTGAGGATTCAACTCAAGGAGCTGCTCAAAATGTTCGATTACCTGAGGGTTCATAACTTCACACCTGGTGAGGAGCCGGAGAGATAATTCTGTAAACCGATCCGAGAGTGGCAACATGCCAGCCAGCACTTCAAGACTCATGGTGTGAGTCGAGTGCATGCAACCTAACGCGATACGAAGACACCGATACTGAATACGTTCCAGTTTAATGACGTGCGACCGAGCCGCTGACTGAAAACAAAAACTACCGTATTCCATAACCGACAAAATCGTTGTCCGGTACAACGTTAGAAGATCTTGTGGATGAGCTCCCCACCAGGTCCCGGTAATTGTGCAGAGAAAGTTGATCCTTGGCTGACACTTTCGCTTCACATACTCAATATGGGATCTCCAGGTGCACTTAGAATCGAACCAGACCCCAAGATATTTAAATGACATAGAATGAGTTATCGGCTTACCCCAAATTTGAAGCTTCGGTTGTGCTGGGTTATGCTTCCTAGAAAAAACTACCAACTCAGTTTTCTCCGTAGAGAATTCGATACCTAGCTCTAGAGCCCAAGTAGACAATTTGTCTAAGGTATCCTGTAAGGGTCCTTGCAGATCGACCCCATTGGGTCCCGTGACAGACACTACGCCGTCATCTGCAAGTTGTCTCAACGTACAGTTGTCACCTAGACAACCGTCAATGTCTTTGACATAAAAATTATACAAAAGGGGGCTTAAACATGATCCCTGGGGGAGACCCATGTAGCTAAATCGGGAAGCTGTAGAGGTTCCATGAGAGAAACTCATTTGTTTCTCTGACAGCAAATTGTACAAAAAATTATTCATTAATGGTGAAAAGCCACAAGCGTGGAGTTTATCTGAAAGAATTTCAACAGATACTGAATCAAAAGCCCCCTTTATATCCAAGAATACAGAAGCCATTTGCTCTTTTTTAGCAAAAGCTAACTGAATATCCGTGGAAAGCAACGCGAGACAGTCGTTCGTTCCCTTACCCCTACGGAAACCATATTGAGTATCTGAAAGCAGGTTGTTCGTCTCAACCCATTTGTCCAGACGGAAGAGGATCATTTTTTCCAACAACTTTCGAATACAGGATAACATCGCGATGGGTCGATAGGAGTTGTGGTCGGACGCGGGCTTACCAGGTTTTTGAATGGCAATAACTCTCACCCGTCTCCAATCATCCGGTACAATGTTTAGTTCCAGAAACTGATTAAACAAGTGCAACATGCGCCTCTTCGCGACGTCTGGGAGGTTCTTAAGCAAGTTGAACTTGATTCTATCAGCTCCTGGAGCCGTATTGCCACACGAAAGGAGTGCAAGAGAGAACTCTACCATTGAAAAGGGTTGGCTGATCTCATCTATCGAATTCGTGTTTTCGCGAGGAATCATCCGTGCCGGCACAGAATCTGGACAAACTTTTCGCGCGAACTTGAGGATCCATTGGTCCGAGTACTCCTCGCTCTCGTTGTTCGTAGTTCGGTTACGCAACCTTTGCGCCGTGTTCCAAAGAGTACTCATCGACGTTTCGCGCGATAGCCCGTTCACGAATGTTCGCCAGTAACCGCGCTTCTTGGCCTTGATGAGGCTCTTAAGTTCACGTTCGAGAGCCGTGTATACTTCGAAGTGCTCAGGTGTTCCACGTCTACGGAAAACTTTAAACGCGTCGGACTTTTTTCGGTAAACCTCGGTGCATTGCTGATCCCACCATGGAGAAGGAGGTTTCCTGCGAAATGACGTTCCCGGAACTGGTCGAGTTTGAGCTTGAAGCGCGCTGTCTAAGATCAGGTTGGAGAGGAAGTTATATTCTTCCAGCGGTGGAAGCCTTTCTACCGTCGTTACGGCTTCATCTACTGCTGTGCTAAACTTTGTCCAATCGATGTGACGGGTAAGATCATACGTGACGTTGACAGACTTCGACGGATTGAACCCGGTGGCAATCGAAATTTGTATGGGTAAGTGATCACTACCGTGGGGATCTTGAATCACATTCCATGTGCAATCCAACGATAATGAATTCGAACAAAGTGTGAGGTCTAATCTACTGCCAACTGAGGATGTACCAGCCAAACGTGTTACTTCTCCATTGTTAAGTACTGTCATATTGAAGTTGTCACAGAGGTCATATATCAGGGAAGACCGGTTGTCATCGTACAGTTCTCCCCAGCCTGTACCGTGAGAGTTAAAATCTCCCATGACCAACCGCGGAGCAGGAAGAACCGAACAAACATCTGAGAGTTGTTTTCGGTTAATGGAGGCTCTTGGAGGAATATCAACGGAAGCAATGCAAAGGCTTTTATTTTTAATAACAGCCTGACATGCGACAACTTCAATACCTGGAATTGGAGGAAAATTCACTCTATAGAAGGAGTAGCACTTTTTGATCCCCAAAAGTACTCCCCCTCCACGCGAATCCTCACGATCAAGACGAATAATATTGAAATCATGAATCGGAAGATTGATTTCGGAAGAGAGCCATGTTTCACATAGAGCGAATGCATCACAACCGGTAGTGTGAGCGAAATATTTAAAAGATTCCAATTTAGGAACAAGACTTCTACAATTCCACTGCAGAACAGTGATCAAATCTCCGACCTCAATTGGAAAATTATCCATCGAAGGAAATGATTGCTGCAAGGAGGGGCCACTTGATTGTCAATTGCTTCAAAAACGTTTTCACTGTGGGAAGCATTGCCAGAACAATGCTTTTAAGAGGGTCAGAAATTTCGAGGAACTTGAAAATACTTTCAACAATATCATCAAATGAGAACAGTCCTGATGGAGAAGGAACTTCTGTTCTTAAAATCGGGGTGCTAGGGGTTTTTGATGTCCCCGGAAGAGATGGAAAGTCCTGGGAGTAGTTACTACTGCGGAAACCAGGAGGACTAGGATTTTCCCTTTTTCCACCTTTTTTTTGAAATGGGCAAACTGGTTTTGGGCTCCGGCTCAGCAACTTTCCGTTGGCGGACGCGTCTTCGCTTTCGTGAAGTGCCTTCCGGAAAACTGGCTGATGTTCCCTCTTCAACCAAGTCAAAGTCAGACTCGTCATCTGACAGAGGAGCAAAGGGATTCGTATTGGCATTGGGTGATGGTGAGGCTTTTTTCACCATTTCGGCGAAAGATTGCCTAGAACGCTGTTTAAGTGATCGTTCTAATTTTTCCCCGCGTTGCTTGTACGCCGGGCACGACGAGAGAGCATGAGGAGGAGTACCCTTACAGAAAGCGCATTTTGGTGTACTGTCTGCGCAGGCGCCATCCTCATGTTTCTCCCCGCAGTTGGAGCAGCGTGCCTTATTGCCGCAGTGGGAGGTCGTATGTCCCATCTGCTGGCATTTTTGGCAGATCATTACCCGTGGTACAAACAAACGCACAGGTAGTCGAAGTTTTCCCAACTCGACGTATTGAGGGAGGGCTGAACCAGAGAAGGTCACGCGAAACGAATCTGACGGAGTGAACTTCTTTTCACCCTTAGTGATCGATACTGTGCCTAATTTTCTCACATCCAGTATCTTCACTGGAGAAAGCAGGGGGTTCTTGAATCGACCAACCCCCTGCTTCATCAGGATCTCAGGGGTCAAAGTCGCTTCGGTGACCACACCTTCTATCTCAATACCTCGAGCTGGTATGTACACTCTATACTCGAGTGTAAAGAATTGAGAGACAGCAATCTCGTTCGCCTGTTTCAGGTTTGACACAACGACCCGAAGTTTATTGGGCCTGATCTTAATGATTTCAGTCACGGCCGAGAATCGTTTCGTCAGATCATTACTGATCTGGTAAACATTTAAAGGTTTCGTTTTGGGCTGAAAGTATACAACCCATGGACCAGCTGAATCATCTGGATAGGCCCGTGACCGGGTGACGTTTTGAGACACCGCATTAGTTGACGGCATGGATGAATCATCTTCCGACAAATCATCCATGTCGCACCCGTGGGAGCTTATTATGCTCAACCACTGAGGCACTTACAAAAGTACACTACAATACAATTCAATACAATAAACAAGCTTAACACAAACGAAAACACAAAATGACAATACAATCTATTCAGGGGAGAAGGAGAAAAACAAAACACTTATCTTATATGTAATACTGAGCTGCTGCTGCTGCTGCTGCTGGGTGGCGAACGTGCGTGGTCGCCTTTACCGGGGAGGAGTGAAGCGCGACGAGTGTGATGAGGCGAACCGTTACTGCCGATGAAATGAAACGGATAGCCTCTATCACAAGATGAACTGCTGGTGTGTGTGATCCACAGAGATGCGGCAAAATGGCTGGTCACTTGATTGCAGCAAATTAAAATTGATCACCACTGCTCTAACTTCTGGCTTTCCACTTCAGAAAAAAAATAAACTCGATGACAACTGCGGCCAAAATAGAGTCGAGGAGAAAAAAAAACTGAACTTCGAGCTAATACACCTTGAGAAACCATTAACACAACGGAGCACGGAAGAAACGAACTTTACCGTTTGCTTGTTAACTAGGGAATGACTTAGCTAAACTTGCTCTAGTTACAATTCCCTTAAGAGTACCTCCGATCGCATCACAAGGACTCTTGCCGTGTGAAGTTGCAAAAAAATGCCATTTAATTTCAGTCTATCTTTAAATCCACAGAGGCTAGCAATTTTTTTAAAATTTTTATATTGCGACGCTGCGCTGTCTGACATAAAAATAATCTTTTTAATTTTAATGTGTGATTTTAAAAACTCCAATAATTTTGAGATAAACGATTGAACTGCTACTGTGTCATGCTTTGTGATGCAAGCATCAGAAATGATCACAAAACTTATGTGTACATTGAGTAATGATAACTTCGCACTTCATCTTGAAGAACGAATGTGTAGTTTTCAGAAAAATCACAAATAACTATAATTTCACCATCTTCAAGCCTTTCCTTTTTCGTTTTTAAAATATTACTTTGCTTATTTTTTACGTAGTCATAATATAGTAATTTATCAATATTTTTCATAAAAACCCGAATTAATCCACCGATGGTGAGACTGAACCCTTCTAACACTTAACCAGAATTACGAACTCAAATGTGGCCAGTATGGTTCTGGATACATATTTTCATCAGAAATTTCAGGAAGATCCAGAAATATTGAAAATATGACATATCGAATATTCCTGGATCTTCCTGGAATTTCTGTTTATAAAATGAACTATTTGAGAATCCTGAAAGCATTGTTCATCGATGTGATTAAAATATTGCCATTAGTAGTGCTTAGCGACCTGTTTATGTTGGTTAGAAAACCCGCATTAATCCACCGATGGTGAGACTGAACTCTTCTTATATTTCATCAGAATTACGAACTCAAATGTGGCCAATATTGTACTGGATACATATTTTCATCAGAAATTCCAGGAAGATCCAGGAATATTCTATATGTCATACATACAGTTTATAAAATGAACTAAAGGGTGATACGGTCAAAATTTGGTCAAGGGAAAACGCGTGTAAATCGGTGAAATCGTTTATTTAAAAAATCAAATTAAATTTATTTTTCAAGTTCAATTAGTATAAAATTCAGGAAAAATATTCAGTTAGGCTTCCGCTTTTCCAAATCCAAATTGCCGGGCCTTACGCTTGACCCCTGCCATCAGATTTTGTACAGCCACCTTGTCCACCTTCTTCGCCGCAGAAAGCCAGTTTGCCTTGAACTGCTGCTCGTCCTTAGCAGTTTTTTGGTCTTCTTTAGGTTCCGCTTGACAATAGCCCAGTATTTCTCAATTGGGCGGAGATCTGGCGTGTTGGGAGGGTTCTTGTCCTTGGGAACCACCTGCACGTTGTTGGCGGCGCACCACTCCATGGCCTTTTTACCGTAATGGCAAGATGCCAAATCCGGCCAAAACAGTACGGAACAACCGTGTTTCTTCAGGAAAGGCAGCAGACGTTTATTCAAACACTCTTTCACGTAAATTTCTTGGTTGACAGTCTCGGAAGCTATGAAAATGCTGCTTTTCAAGCCACAGGTACAGATGGCTTGCCAAACCAGATATTTCTTTGCGAACTTTGACAGTTTCGTGTGCTTGAAAATATCTGCTACCTTTCCCTTCCTTTGCCGTATAAAACTCCTGTCCCGGAAGCTGCTTGTAGTCGGCTTTGACGTAGGTTTCGTCGTCCATTACCACGCAGTCAAACTTCGTCAGCATCGTCGTGTACAGCCTCCGGGATCGCGCTTTGGCCGTCGTATTTTGTTTATCATCGCGATTTGGAGTCACTACCTGCTTGTAAGTCGATAGTCCGGCTCGATTTTTGGCTCGATGCACGGTTGTAGACGATACACCCAGCTTATTTGCGGCATCTCGGAGAGATAGGTTAGGGTTTCGCTTGAAACTACCGGCAACTCTCTTTGTCGTCTCAGCGGCTTCCGGTTTTCGATTTCCCCCCGATCCAGACTTCCTGGCTGTCGACAAACGTTCCCCAAACACTTTAATTACATTTGTAACGGTTGATTTGGCAACTTTTAGCGATTTTGCAAACTTTGCGTGCGAGTAGCTCCGATTTTCGCGATGCGCGAGCAAAATTTTGATACGCTGCTCTTCTTGCTTGGACGGCATTTTGACAACTGAAGAGTGAATTCCAAAATCAAAATAGGAGCAACATTCTACACACACACACCTTCAAAATGAGGGGTGTTCAGGTTTTTTAAATGCAAAATTGAAAGAAATACGTCAAGTTGATATTGACCAAATTTTGACCGTATCGCCCTTTATTTGTCAATCCTGAACGTAGTGTTCATCGATGTGATTAAAATATTTTGCCATAAATAGTCTTTAACGACCTGTTTATGTTAATTATATAAAAGGGGAAATTACATAAATATTAGAAATTTCATATAATCAGTCCATAGAATAAATTATAAGACAATCCTAAACGTCAATTTTGATTATTGATATGGATTCATGATGCTTAATAAGTGCATGTTCGTTGAAAATTATGTAGTTATAGTAAATGGAGCATTTTCGTATATACGCGTTGCAGTTCAAAACCAGACCACTCGAGCCAATCGATGCTGCTCTAATTCTATACAGTCGCATAGTGTGGCTAGTCCGCTGTATGTGCTATACAACGCAACAGATGCGACACAATAGAATGCAAGCGGCATTGCTTGGGGTGAGTGGTCTTGTTCGGTTTTGAACTGCAACGAGTATATTTTCAGCTCACAATTATGTGCTCTCAGGTATTGTTTTGGTCATATCTCCATGAAAGATTATCCAATCATTATGAAATTTTGACCAGTTATTTGGAGATTTCATAGCTTTGATTTCGTACCAACAAAACTAAAATCGGTACACAAATAGCTCAGTATGTAATCGGAGACTAAACTGTTTGATTACTATTATATAGGCCTTCAAGTACTGTTTCGTTCATATCTTCGTAACGAAATGTTCGAATGAAAAAAAAATCAATAGCGTTCTATGGGAATGTTGTAGCTTCCATTTGCCGTCAACAGAACTGAAATCGGTTCACAGATGGCTGAGAAACCGATGTGACATTATTTGTAACGCACACACACACACACACACACACACACACACACACACACACACACACACACACACACACATACATACATACACACAGACATGTGCTCAGTTCGTCGAGCTGAGTCGAATGGTATATGACACTCGGCCCTGTGGGCCTCGGATAAAAAGTCGAGTTTTCAAGCGATCTTAATACCCTTCTATTGATGTAAGAAGGGTAAAAACAACACAGTAACAACTTGACAGCTCCAGAGTAAAGTCAATGTACTCCGATAATTTTGGTTCACTGGTTCTGTCAAATCAAATGAAACCAAGAACAAATTATGAATTGAACGTATTTCGTACATCGACTGTTATTTTCAAAGCTGTGGAGCACATATTCGTACTTGATGAATATAATGCTGACGATATGTTGTTGCTTTTCCTTAATGTTAAATGGTGGATATTTTTACCCTTTTCACAGAGAATATATTGGAGCATTGACACACTCGAGACTTAGACTACTAGCCAAATATTGAATAATTTAAAAACCGTTATAATAAAAACACTCCGAAATTTTTAGCACTTGAAAAATATCCGGAAGCTAGCAAGCCGCGAATAAAATAGCAGCCTACACGCTTAGATTGTAATACCTAAAATTAGGTATTTATTTGGTCTAAAAATAGGTATTTTTACAATACCAAGTACCCAATACCCAGTAAATTGAAACGGTAATAAACAGTAATTTTTACTGTAATTGAAGTTATGATCACCCGATATAGGACGTTATTATTAACCCAAATTTCAACAAATTGATAGTCACTGAAGCAACGCGGTCGCCATATTTTTCTAAACGAAAACTTTCATATTTTGCTTATTAATCTTTATATAAACAGTTTGCTCATGTCCAATATTTGAAACAATAATGACGATTCCGATTAAAAATAGCCAGAAAGTTATGATCAATTGCCGTTTTGGATATTACGATGTTTACCCTTACTTTAGCTTTAAGCCTAGTATGCAGCTGACAAGTAAAGACTTGAAGTAATTTTTGCCATTTTTAAAGGAGTAATATTGATAAATGCTTCATTGTGGGTGAAACGTCAGTTTCTCTTGCGGAATAATCCAAAGGAATATTATTCCGTAAGGAAAAGTGACAGCACCATTAAGATTACCTGGTCAGACATTATTAACGTTACGAAGTTTGTCCTCCTTTTCAGCTGCATACAAGGTAAGTAATTCCGAGAGTAAAAAGCATTTCTTGACCATTACTTGATCCTAATGCACATTACTTTTGAGCTGCATACTAGCCTTTACTTAGATTCCTCCATACTTAATTATTACTTTATATTTTTAGTAAAAAAACATTTTTAATTTTAATAAAAAAGAACATTTCTAGGTTTTTTTTTTCATAAGGGCGAATCTGCAGTTGAGAGACTCTCTTTGATTACTTTCTCTTCCATGCATATTCCATTTAGCGTTACGTTTTTCATCTAACTATTTGTAGAGTATGGTAGCCAGCACTGTTGTATTTCTATCTGTACTAAAGAATCCCTCAAAAGATTTATAATAGCGCTGTAATAAATGAAAGAGAGCGAGAGAGGAGAGAGCCTCTCATTGTTAGATTCGCCCTTTTGAAAAAAAATCCTAGTTTTGTTTCTCTATATGTGCCGAATTCTGTAAAATTAAATTCAGGAAAATTTCAATGAAAAAAAAAGCAAAAGGAAAATTTAATGATGTCAAAATAAGTCATGGTGTCTGTTTTTCGGCTATTTTACTTCAATCGTAATAAGTTCAGCACACAAATTCTCAAACCGACCTTACCAGAAATATTCTAAGTCCACGTAAACAATCTCCCTGAACTGTCAAAACTACATTGATGACGCCATCGTGCAATGATCTATACTTTTCAATATAAGACACTCTGTAACCTTCAGCACAATGGAAGGCCAGCGTAACAATATCTCTCGTTTCTCTTGCATGATGAATAGGATTTTTTTTCATCCCTGTGTGTTTGAAACAGGAAGTTAAAAGTTTAAACTTCATCAAAAACAACAATTAATTATCGGCTTCGTAAAGGTAACCTAACAATTGCACCTAACAAACAAATAAACTTGCCAAAAAAAACATCAAGTTTTATGCTTGGTGCTGCGAGACGTGTAGCGTGTAAATAAAAATAATCTCTCTTCATTATTTTTTATACCCCTTCTCTCTTCATTTCATTCTTTCTCTCTCTCTCTCTCTCTCTCTCTCTCTCTCTCTCTCTTTGTCTCTCTTTGTTTGACTTTCTCTCAATTCCATTCTCAAGTAATGATGATTTACATTTGATATAATTGAAAGCAAATGAATGGTAAGAAAGCCACATAAACATTACGCCTTATTAAAAATTTGTTCTTGCACTGTTTTGAACATCCACACAAAAGGAAACGAAAACACGTATTCCAAAGTTAAAAAGAGGTAGTATCAAGAATGGATGGCCCTTTTGTTTATGCACGGTAGAGCCATCTACAATTTGTAGATGGGTACGTGTAACTAAGTTCATCTGTCAAGATGCTCGGTGGTTGGGTAAAAAGGGAAGTTAACATAATGAAATTTTAAACACTTATTTGGAAATTTTATAACTTTAATTTGGCGTTAACAAAGCTTCAATCCTGAGCTTCAATTTTGATTATCGATATGGATTCAATATGCTTAATAAGTACATATTCGTTGAAAATAGTAAATTGAGACTTTGTGTAATACTCGTTGCAGTTCAAAACCAGACCACTCGAGCCAATCGATGCTGCTCTAATTCTATACAATTCTATATAGTCCGCTGTATGTGCTATATAACGCTCCAGATGCGACACAATAGAATGCAAGCGGCATCGATTGGTGTGATTGGTCTTGTTCGGTTTTGCACTGCAACGAGTATATTTTCATCTCACAATTATGTGCTCTCAGGTATTGTTTTGGTCATATCTCCATGAAGGATTATCCAATCATAATGCAATTTTGACCAGTTATTTGGAGATATCATAGTTTTGATTTGGCACCAACAAAACTAAAATCGGTACACAAATAGCTCAGTATGTAATCGGAGACTAAACTGTTTGATTACTATTATATAGGCCTTCAAGTACTGTTTCGTTCATATCTTCGTAACGAAATGTCCGGATGAAAAAAAAATCAATAGCGTTCTATGGGAATGTTGTAGCTTCCATTTGCCCGTCAACAGAACTGAAATCGGTTTACAGATGGCTGAGAAACCGATGTGACATTATTTGTAACGCACACACACACATACATACACACAGACATGTGCTCAGTTCGTCGAGCTGAGTCGAATGGTATATGACACTCGGCCCTGTGGGCCTCGGATAAAAAGTCGATTTTTCAAGCGATCTTAATACCCTTCTATTGATGTAAGAAGGGTAAAAAGGGGAAATTACATAAATATTAGAAATTTCATATAATCAGTTCCAGTCTTGGTAAAAGTCATGCTCATTAGATTCAAAAGCGTGGATTTTCAGGCAACATAACATTGACTACCTATAAGTTTCATGCGAAAATCAAATGATAACTCATGACAACAAACGTAACCAGAAGAATGAACGGTCCATTTTCAAAATGCTTTGATATTCATTTATGTAAACAAGTTCATTTTCAAAACGAATTTCAAAATATCAGAAATGAAATTCAATCAACCACAATGAATATCAATTACCCGTCAGGATCAGAAAAATGCAAGGGTAGCCCGCCCAGGGTATTCTTGCACAGAATTGCTAGCATCTATTCCTCTGGGACGATGATGACGGCCCTGGTTGTTCCATGTTTGGATTAGGATTCATAATCACTTAATAATAAAAAATCATCACAAGAGACGATATTCAGATTTCATCAAATGAAATTCATTCTTACCGATTGATAATCAAAACAACAGTGACAGCAGATTTTTGACCCGCACATAGAGCCGACTTCATTCATTGCAGCAAACAAAATTCAGTTGGCATAGAAGTGACAGCGGTAACCATGAAAACCGGAAAAGTAAACATCATCATTACACTGGGATAAAATCATTTTCACTTCTCATTGATATTTTATGAAAATTCAAGGCACTGATCAGTTCATAGAATGAATTATTAGACAATCCTGAGCGTCAATTTTGATTATCTATATGGATTCAACATGCTTAATAAGTACATGTTCGTTGAAAATAGTAAATGAAGACTTTGGGTAATTTTCGTATCTACTCGTTGCAGTTCAAAACCAGACCACTCGAGCCAATCGATGCTGCTCTGATTCTATAGAGTCGCATAGTGTGGCTAGTCCGCTGTATGTGAACAACGCACCAGATGCGACACAATAGAATGCAAGCGGCATCGATTGGTGTGATTTGGTCTTGTTCGGTTTTGCACTGCAACTAGTATATTTTCATCTCACAATTATGTGCTCTCAGGTATTGTATTGGTCATATCTCCCTGAAGGATTATCCAATCACAATGAAATTTTGACACAAATAGCTCAGTATGTAATCGGAGACTAAACTGCTTGATTACTATTATAATAGGGCGTCACGTACTGTTTCGTTCATATCTTCGTAACGAAGTGTCCGAATGAAAAAAAAATCACACACACACACACACACCACACACACACACACACACACACACACACACACACACACACACACACACACACTATATATATACATATATATACATATATATATATATATATATATATATATATATATATATATATATATATATATATATATATATATATATATATATATATATATATATATATATATATATATATATATATATACCGTAAGTGCGCTATATTTTGCGCATTTAAGAAATTATAAATTTGATATCATTATGGAAAAGGCCTAGAAAGAGTTACACGATTCTTGTCTTGCTCTTATTGCGTTGTGTCAAGTCTATTAAAAGAGCGCAATGCAGTACACCTCGTAACTGATCAGAAATTTATTAAAAAAAAATAATTTCTGGATTGATGTATGTGTTCCTAATTATGCGCACTAGAATTAAGATATTCCAAATTTTGCGCACTTGTGTTCCTAATTGTGCGCACCATAATAAACTAATAAATACTTATGCAAACATTGAAAAAATTTGTGTGGTATAGTTTAAGCGGTATAAATGAATTTTGATAGTAAAGTAGGGTAAGTCTACTAATTTGCGACCTAGCTAGAAATCGATTTATGTTTAAAAAGTGATAGTTAGAAAATTTTTCATTTGTGTTTCTCAGAGACTTCTATTCATTTGTGAACACATCAGTATTATGTGGAATTTTCCATGGATTTTTGCCAAAAAATATGTGTGGATTATTTGCCGTGCAGGTTGACAAGATATTGGTTTCCGGTTTATCTTTGCCTTATAAGGTTGAATATCAGGTAAACGGAACGCTTTTTCAAAAACATCCTCTTCAACAGCATTGGTGTTCTGTCCCGCGGTTTCATGTGAACAACTTGAGTCTTTTTCAGCAATAGCATTTTCTGATGTGCTCAGATTGTTCAACCAATTGTTAGGTGACATCAAGAAAAACTGCACGATGATCAACTGTAACAAATGAAAAATCTTTTTAGTCTCATGTAATATAAATTAATGGTATGTTTGATTAGTTTGATTCACCAAATCCATCTTCAACGGAATGGCACCCTGTCGAACTAAGATGCCACGAGTGACCATTTGCATGGCTTTGGCCAAATTATCCGAGGAATATACTTTCCCTCGGAAGCCAACATGATGAACTGTAAATAATAAGGAACATGGTGAAAAAATGGATGCCATATTTTGCGCATCAAATTATGCAAATTTTCTGATAAAGTGTTACACAAACAGCAGAAATGTTATGTGATGAAGGTAGTACATACCTGTTTTCCTCATTTGATAGTGATTTCAGCTTTTTAAACTGTTTATCTGGTAATAAAATCTCTTGTGACAATTGACACTTGTCTTAGCCCATACGCTAACAGGGCGGAAAATTTGATGATTTAGAAGTGCGCAAAACTGTTTACGAACGGCGGTTTTAGGTATGAGCATTTTTTTCATAATGTATCCCATTAATCGAAAGTCAACACAATTAACTAGCTTTTCGTGTCGAAAGTCAATTTAAAAAATGCAGCAAATCATAGTTACAGCACGAAATATACAAAACTGCGCAAAATTAGGCAATGCGCAAAATATGGCGGACTTACGGTATATATATAAATATATATATATATATATATATATATATATATATATATATATATATATATATATATATATATATATATATATATATATATATATCGGAGAAATACGGAGAAAGATATTCTATCTGCTATACCGCAGGACAGCAGGTAGTTTTTGTGTAGACTTTCATATGCGCCTTGATCGAATGCGGTCTGTTGGGAAGAAGAAATGGTGTACAGTCTGTTCAATAGGAGAGTTATAAAAGGGCAAGTCAGGAGCAGACAGGATCCAGTCCATTAGCAGAATACAGACAGTGAGCAGAAATTGCGAAGATTTTTTGATTCAATAAAAGTTGTTCAAAAGTTTAAACCCACACGTTAGTTTCAATCCGACAATTCTATTCCGGTGAAAATATCTCGACCCCTGAGCTATCGTCCGAACAGCTTCTTCACGCCTATTCCCTATCTTTTATTGAACAATTATCGAGAATGGTGCAGTTATACACTGAACCGATAAATCATGTAAAATTTATCTGAAAACATATATAGTTTTTTTCCATGTAGCTTTTCACATAACTTCTCTGTGAAAAACACTTAAACAGCCAAAAGACAGTTCATATTATATTCATTGGAACAGTCACATACCTTTTATGTGAATATTGGTTGATGTAATTCATGTGAAATTTCAATAAGAATGATTGATATCTTTAATAAATTTCATGTGATATATAATAATAGTTCTGAAATGAATTTATTTTGAGATTTTTTAATATTTGCATGTCATTTGAGTTGAATAATATAAGAATTAAACAAAAGATTTGAACATTGGTTTTGACGTTTCAGCTATGTGATCGCAGACTGCATCGTGGTCCTTCATTAACACCAGAGATCTCGAGGATGTCTGAGCGCCTCCTGTTGTTCAAGTCGATGACTCCTGAGTCCTCGATAGAAGTTGATTGCTCCTTAACGCATAAGTTGGGAGCTAGCGCTCGAAGAATATTCGGCTTCTATGAAATATAAATTAACGAAATTGAAGATAAATTATTTACGTTCACCTGTTATGCGCCAGAATACATACATTCCGTTTCCTCCAGGCATCGATGTACTCGTAAACTGGATGCAAAATCGTCGACCGAATGCGTTATCAGTTCGTTTAACTGAATTCCACACTCTAATATAATAAAGAGATTAAATTTTCTCATCATCTTACATGGTTTTAGGTTTTACGAAAAATGTGCTGTAAAATTTCCAGTGATTTCTTCTAGAAGCCAAAATCCGCCAGCAGTGGAATACTCCGATTCGCCATCGTGAAAATACTGCTAGGGAAACCACATTTTTTTCATATGTGAAAATCACATAAGATTCATCTGACAACACACTTAACCTTCGTTCTCATGCAATGTATCGTTTTGTCAGATGAATATTATAAGTTTTAATAATACTGTTTATGTGTTTTTTCACATGACATTCACTGGATACACATAAAATGAATGGGTATATGATCTATGTGAAGCTATGTGATGTTTTTAATAATTTTAATGTTGTTTCTTGGTTCAGTGTAAGATTGTTTGTATACCATTGTCATAATGTGTAGTATTTTTGTTATGGATATTTGAAATGAGAAATGATGTGATGTGATGTGATGGGAAACCACCACCAGTGCAGGACTTGCCATGGCGTACAGTTCCTTCTAGTGGCAAGATCAAACTGTACATACCTGTAATCCACACTATTGCGTTGCAAGAAGCGTCAAAAACGGTGATGTAGATCCGTAAGCAGAAGCACTTACACGAAACCCACGGAAAGGATGGAGAATCTCCTTCCAACGAAGCGCTCTAATTACAGGAAATGAACAGAATGCAAAATCACTGTAGACTGTCGGAAAATAGTTAAACCTTCGCTGATCTCTATCTGATGATTTCCATCAAGGAAGGCATAATTATCATCCATGACTTGGGTCAGACAACCACGAATCCCTCATCTAGCTTGGCACCCTGTATTCCCCTCTTATCCTTTGTTACTGAATGTATCGATGTAATTTACGGAATAGAATATAATATATGTATTTACAAAATATATCTGACATCTACTGCAAAATAAAAATTAGACGTGTATTAATATCTTAATAGTCCTGAAAAATACTAGTCTAGTGTAATAAGTGAAGTGTAATAATAATAATAATAATAATAATAATAAGTCTCAGAACGTTTTTGTAGCTTTAACTTATATTCAAGACCTAAATTTATTTGCTAGGATTATGTATTCATGGTTACCATCGACAAATCGACATGAAACTAAATCTTCACTATTGATAAAGAACCCCTGACGACCGATTCAAATGTGCAGCGATCGCATCTGTCAAAACCTATTGAATCATTTTATCTAGATCAAATAAATGTGTCCAGAATTGCTCAGACATGAACCTTCTTAACAAGTTCCCAAGCGTGTTCGAGGCTTCAATAAACGATTTCAGTGAACACGAAGATAGATGTCAGTAATGTGATTTGAACAATAATATTAAGACATTTAATATTGTCATTCATGTCGGTTTGTCGGTGTGGTCACTGCGTCCATTTATTGGAGAAATTTAACATCTTTTTTCGCTTTCACTTTTTTAAACACAATTTAAAAAAAAAAACTTGTTTGAGCGTATTAGTAGAACGCTTGTGATTGGGAAACTAGGAGAATTTAAAATTAACACTTCATTTGATCACTTTTTAAAAAATGTTTTAATGTTTCAATGTTTAATTTTTTATTTTTTAAAAAGTGATCAAATGAAGTTTTAATTTTAAATTCTCCTAGTTTCCCAATCATCTTTTTTCGATTGAAGTTGGATGGCTGCAGAATGTGATGAATATATGTACTATGGTGAGAATAGGTTCCGCTTCCCTACGACCCAGTTGGATCGCCGGATGATAGTTTTCGGAGAAGAGAGATGATAGCATTCATTTGAACAGAATCTTTCATTGTTTTTTAGTTCAAATGACAGTGTTGGATGTTTTGTTAAGTATGTACCGTCTGGGAAAAATCAACCTACTCAATCAGATTTTTTTTTTAATTTTCCTGCTACTCATACGATACATTTTTTTTTCAGGAGTATTAACACAATGTGATATGCAAAACTTATGAATTATATTCACATAACATGCAAGAAAAATCGTTCCCGAGATTTCCATTGAAGAGGGTTTAAAATCCATATCGTCGATTATTGTTAGTTGAACAAACATTCGCTTATTTTCTATTTCAACAAGAATGCATACATTTTGGTTTTGTGACATATTTAAATTTTTTTTACCGGACAGGGAATCCACTGCATCCGGGTTGGTAATTCCGTATCATTACCAACTAAGTAGCCTGTGCCATCATCAGAATCTACCAAAAACAGAAAATACTGACCCAAAGGAACACGCAAGAACTTCCTCCGATTTTTTCTTGTCGATCGCCATAATAAACTTGAGAGGGATCTGAAAACGAGCAGGATGTTGTTGTTATTTTTTGTAGAGTTCCTTAAGGTATACACACTGTTTGGTATCATAACATTTTCTGTTGTGATTTAACGTTATGACAGATGTGCAATTCCTCTCCTTGATTCAATTCAAAAACTTGCTCGTGTTATCGCAGTTTTTACACGGATTTCGGAATGAACACGGTTTTTGGGAACTAGCACTTTTTTACTCGGATTTCGGGATTAGCACGTTTTTTTTACACGGTAGGTATCCTCCGCATTTCCTTTCACATCATAACCGTTACTCCACGCACAATTATAGTAAATAAAATTCTTTTTATATTTATATATTGTTTCGTCTCAGTCGAAATTCAAGCTACCCTGTTAGCAACGGCCGTTGTTGAATGGCAACCACCTCTTATAAAAAGGGCATGCAGCGTCATGCACACCATCAGTTTTATTCTACCATTGCCCAACGAACATCAGCAGCAGCAAGAAGCAATTTGTAAAATAGAAAGTTAGAAGAAAATTAAATAGTATTGCTAGTGTAGCTGACCAGTGTTCATCAATTTATCGATTCCCGTCCCTGGCAAGGAGCAACGTCAACCCTCACCCCCCTCCCGCCCCCAGCTCTTTCCAGAGCTCATAAAGAGTTGAATCAATTGACGCTTGCCTCCTTCGCCCACCCTGCCGAATACAGTCCACTCCGCAGCAAAAGGTGCCCTCCGAGATCGAACATCAATTTGGTCCTTCGATCCGCATGACGAGCAGTTCCAAGAAGCTTTCGCCGTGAAAGTTTGCCCTGTGACGATCCTACCAAAGGATCGAATCGCCTGCCGCCTTCAAAGTGAAAAACACGTACGTTACCTAGCAACCTGCCAACCAAACAAACTGCTACTGCTGTTGCCAATGCCAACTGCGTGTGCGAAAAAAAGTGAAAAATCAAAATGAATACACACTCGACAAATCGGGACGGTGCGCAAGATGTCGGTACCGAGCAGCACCCAGCTGTCGGTTCACACTCGAATACATCAGGATCGTTCCACGGATTCGACGAATGGGAGACCTAACTGGATGAAGCTACAGCCAAGGAATACCGAGGATTGAGTCGCCAACGGTATGCAGCAAAAATAAAATTGATGCGGATCAAGCAGACAGTGATCAACTCGACGCTAGGATTGGCACAACTTGGTGTGCTGTCCAAGAGTCTAGCGGTCAACTATGCCGAGTACAACCAATTTCACAGCAAGATAATTGCCATCGTTCCTGATGAAGCGCTGGAGGTACAAGACGATGAATACGCAACCTTCGAGCAATTATACTACGCCATCTCTAACTCTGTGGAAGAGCTACTGCTGGAGGCAAAGGATCAGGCCGCACTGAGAGTACCTCCCGCCGGCCCAGCAACACCCCAGGTTAGCATCCAGCAGCAACCATTGACAGCACCAATCCCAACGTTCGATGGAAGCTACGACGCGTGGCCCAAATCAAAGCCATCTTCCAGGACCTGATGGCTAACTCATGGGATACCAACGCCATTAAATTGTATCACCTCGATAAAGCCCTCATCGGAGATGCTGCTGAAATCCTAGATGCGAAAGTACTAAGCGAGGGCAACTACCAGCAAGCTTGGGAAATCTTGTCGGACCGGTACGAGAACAACCGAGTGCTAGTAGAAACTCACATCCGTGGGTTGTTGTCCCTAAAGAAAATGACGGAAGAATCGTATAAAGACCTTCGAACTCTGCTAAACGAAGCCAACCGCCACGTCGAAAGTTTGCGCTACCTTCATCAACAGATCACCGGAGTTTCGGAACACATCATTGTGTATCTGATAACTTCGGCCCTTGACAAGTCGACCCGTAAGTCCTGTGAGAGTGGTCAGAAGAAAGTAGAGCTTCCAAAGTATGTACAAGTCATCGAATTCCTGAAATCCAGATGCCAGATTCTGGAAAACTGTGAAAAAGCGTTCTAGCCATCGACTCCAACAGTCAAGCCAAAGCAAGCCCAACTACCTTCCAAAGCTCAGCCCCAGAAGTGCCACACAGTTTCAGCTAGTGAATCTCAAGCGTGTGATATTTGTGGTGGGGATCATCGCAACTTTCAGTGTACTGCCTTGAACAACAAAGCAAAGTGTGCCACAAGTCCCAGCGCCGGTACCACACGTTACTCCATGAAGATTGGGCACCCAGCCAGGAGAAAACGCCGAATGTTTCTCTTCCCGCGGAAGCAGTGGCCAGCCCGCCACCGATTCCGGCTGCTCCGAGTCAACCATCGCCGTCGGTGCAGAAGATTCCTGCCCTAGTGGAAGCACCCGTTCCCACCACCTGTTCGTCGAACATCGCCCAATCTACCAAGACTGCTGCTTACCGCAGTGGTGCAAGTGTTTGGCAAGAAAAATCACCCTCATCCATGCCGTGTCCTGCTGGACAGCGGATCCCAAGTAAACTTCGTGACGGAAGAGACGGCCAACCGCCTTGGCCTTAGAAAGCAACCAGCCAACGTTCCTATCGTTGGCATCAACGCCCTGCGGTCCCACGCCCGGGAGAAAGTAACCCCGAAGTTCAAGTCCAGAGTATCCTACTTCCAAGCCAGCCTCGATTGCCTAGTGACGCCGAAAGTAACGGGCACAATACCATCGTCGAAGATCAACATCGTCAATTGGAAAATCCCCGATGGAGTGGTTCTGGCCGATCCCGAGTTCCACACGCCAAACAAGGTGGATCTGCTAATCGGCGCAGAGCTGTTATTTGATTTGCTGAAACCAAGCCAGCTCATCCTGGAAGACAACCTGCCACAGTTGCGAGACACTCACCTTGGGTGGATCGTATCTGGTGTCATAATCGAGCCACAGATTCGAACATTTCCGTTCAGCATGCCAATCACGCTTCCTTGGTAGATGTCGAGCAAATGATGCATAAGTTCTGGCAAATCGAGGAAGTGCCAGATGTACTGAAGCTATCAACCAAGGAAATGGCATGCGAAGCAAACTTTCTTGCCACATACCAACACGACGAGTCCGAAAGATTCATCGTGAGGATGCCGTTTAACGAAAAGTCTTCCTAGTTGAAGAAACGCCTGATGAACAATCCCGAACTACAGGCGCAGTACGTGGAATTCATTCGGGAGTACGATGCTCTCGGACATTTCCACGAAATCAACGAAGCTGACGATCAACCCAACCAGCAGAGCTACTATCTTCCGCATCATGCGGTACTTCGCCCGTCCAGCTCGAGCACGTATTGGTAAAACTCCTAGCTCAACGATTGTGGCAACTCAAAATCGGATGGGATGATCCGGTCGACGAAGAAACATCGCAAAGGTGGCAAGAACTTCAAGCATCGATGTCCTTGCTGGCCAATATCGCCATTCCAAGATGCGTCACATTCGACAGAGTGGTGGCTTACGGATTCTTCGATGCCTCAACCGTGGCATACGGCGCCTGCATTTACCTGCAAAGTCTATTTTCCGATGGATCAGCCAAGCTGTGCCTACTATCAGCAAGTCGAAGTTGGATCCTCTGCATGACCTTTCCGGCGAGTTATCCGGCGCTCTACTACTGACCCGATTGGTCTTGAAGGTGCTACCCGCCCTGGGTATGGAATTCCAGGAGATTGTTATTGTGTGATAGCACGATTGTCCTGGCCTGGATCAAGAAACCGCTAAGCCAACTCCAATTATTCGTCCGAAACCGAATCGCCGTGATCCAAGAACACACAGGTGGATACCGATGGGAATACGTTCGATATCTGCAAAACCCGGCCGACGTCGTCTCTCGTGGTCAACTTCCTGAAGCCTTGGAAAACAACAACCTTTAGAATGGTCCCGAGCTCCTCCAGCGAGTGCAATACAGCTGCTTCCGCAAAATCCAATGCGTAATGGGGTACGTATTGCGATTCGTTGGCAACTGTCTAATCAAGAACCCTACCGAGCGAAAGTCAACCAAGCATCTGACGATTACGGAACTACGCCAGGCAACCGAAGCTATTTTCCACGTAGTTCAACAAGTTCATTTGGCGGACGAAATTCAACGAGTTGCTGATCACGAACCCTGTAATAAATTGGCAAACCTGCGCCCTGTTGCATCGACGGCCTACTTCGTGTCGGTGGTCGACTGGATCGCTCACAGCTTCCGTTCGAGAGCCGTCATCCCATCATCCTACCGGACAAGGACACGGTGGTACGCCTTCTAGTTCGACAGATGCATGTCGAACAGCTTCACGTCGGGCAGTCCGGCCTGATGAACGCCATGAGACAACGCTATTGGCTCCTAAACGCTCGGTCCACAATCTAGCATATTACACGTAAGTGTGTGAGATGCTTCCGAATTAACCGACGACCTACTTCGTGTCGGTGGTCGACTGGATCGTTCACAGCTACCGTTCGAGAGCCGTCATCCCATCATCCTACCGGACAAGGACCCGGTGGTACGCCTTCTAGTTCGACAGATGCACGTCGAACAGCTTCACGTCGGTCAGTCCGGCCTGATGAACGCCATGAGACAAAGCTATTGGCTCCTAAACGCTCGGTCCACAATCTGGCAGATTACACGTAAGTGTGTGTGATGCTTCCGAATTAACCCAACCAACACCAGTCAACTGATGGAAAACCTGCCAGCATCAAGAGTGGTACCGTCGCCCCCATTTGCCATAACTGGAGTGTACTACGCCGGTCCCTTCCTGGTGAAACAAGGTGTGCGTCGCCCTGCCGTGGTGAAATCCTACGTCGCCGTCTTTGTCTGTATGACTACCAAGGCCGTTCATCTGGAAGCAGTAACAGACTTGAGTGTTCGGCGACCCTAAAACGATTCCTTGGACGACGAGGAATGGTCCAGCAGCTGCACTCAGAGAACGCAAAAAACTTCCGAGGTGCACTCAACGAATTGAATGCCTTATATCAACAGTTCCAAGATCAGCAAGCCGTTGAAACCATTGAAAAATTTTGTCGCACCCGTGAAATCGAATGGCACTTCATCTTGCCGGACGCACCGGAATTCGGCGGCCTTTGGGAGGCTGCAGTTAAGTCCACCAAGAGCCATTTGAAGCGAATCGTCGGCAACGTGAAGCTGACCTTCGAGGAAATGTCCACAGTTTTGGTGGAAACAGAAGCGGTGCTAAACTCGTGGCCGCTTTTCACCATATCCAACGACCCAGCAGATCCGATGGTAATTACACCCGCTCATTATTTGATCGGACGTCCCCTCACCGCCATACCTGAGCCATCCTTGGAGGACATCAATGCAACTCGCCTAACGAGATGGCAACATCTGCAACTCATGCGTGAACATTTCTGGCGCGCTTGGAGTCGTGACTACCTGAATACTCTTCAACCGAGGAAGAAGAATCTTCGGACAATGCCGAACATCCGGGAAAACATGGTCGTATTGCTCCACGACCGAAACCAGCCCAACTTTACTGGAAGTTAGGTCGCATTACAGCCGTATTCCCTGGTGACGACGGTTTGGTCCGAACCGTAGATGTTCTGGTTGAAGGTTCCATCCTCCGACGCCCCATCAACAAACTTTTTTTTTGTGTCAATTTTTTTTTATTTATTTGGTCGTGAGAGTTAAAAAATAATTACATTATAATTGTTTCAAACTTCGCATGATAGGTGAAAATCTAGAGCTTGTACATCTATTCTATCATTAGCATCAACGAAATTGATGTAGGAGATGAACAGTTTTAGGATGCCAGCTCGCCTGCTGTGAGAAATTCCATTTAGAGTTGGTCGTAGAAGGTCTCCGATTGGTATCTCACGTCTACCAGGAATGAATGTAGAGAGTCTTCGTTGAAGATGAATCCATGCTTGCGATATCCGAGTACAATACCTATACTTGTGTTTGATTGTCTCTACTGCACGATGAAAGTGTGTACACATTTCACTATCCACCCGCCCGATGGTGTGATACAGTTTACGATAGTTGCCTTTCTCGTTGATGAGCATATACAGGGCGCTCTTCTGCTGGGAAGTTAAGAGAGGAGAGGCAATGTTTTTCCAAATTCTGGTCCATTGGTGGTTGTGGGTTCTCTTAACTATTGGCTCGTCAGTTTGTTCCACAAAGAAACGGTGGATTGAATCGGCAGTTGGGTTTTGTAGAAGATTTGGCGAAACAAGTTGCAGTTGCTGCCGGATCGCTTTCACATCAGGAAGATCGGCGGGACATGTCAGTGGGTTTTCGTTTTCTGGAAACAGCAAGGACTTGTAGAACGGTGTAGTTTCGATCTCTAACAGGATGCGGGTTAATAGTAGTGCTTTGGATTTAAAGACAGGTAGCTGCAGTTTTAATTCTCCTTTTTCTCGTTGTCGAGCGAATTGGTGTATTGATATACGGGCCAGAACACCCCTCCACAAAAAGTTACCTACACGGTGTTCAATAAGTTCGGATACACTTTCAAAATTTGTTAAAAAAATGAAAACATGTTTTTTTATTTTTTGGATTTATGTTATTGAAAGCTATGTTTACAAGGAACGTTTACAACATTTCTCTTGGAATGACCCCCCCTTTGTACTCCTTAACGAGCTTCAAACGTTTCTCGAACGCGTCGCAGGCGGCACGCACGGACTGCATGGGCATTTCGTCCCAGATTTTGAGAATTACCGTCTTGAAATGATCCAAAGTGCTGACCTTGTATTCGTTCAGCTTCGCCATCATATAGGACCAAACAAAAAAGTCGAGAGGATTCAAGTCCGGGGAGCTGGGAGGCCACAAAGTTTTGTCCAGAAAGTCGGTTAAATTGTCCCGACACCAGGCTTGAACCACATTTGCCGTATGGGCTGGTGCACCGTCCTGCTGGAACACGTAGTGCTCATCGCCGTAGAGGCTTCGGAGACTGGGGGCAACAACCTTTTCCAAAACCTCAGTTTTGTAGTACGCCGCGTTGATTTTGACGTTTTTTCAATAAACACCAAGGGTAGCTTACCACGTTTGCATACTGCCCCCAAACCATCACCGACGCGGCACTTTGGAACCGAGGGATGTTTATATTGGATTCAGGAATGCTGTCCCTCGATGGCGCCCACACCCGGTCATTTTGCACATTGTGCGGCTGCTGCAGCACGAACAGTTTCTCGTCCGAAAAACAAACTCCTGACCAGCGTGCCGAGAGAGATCCTCTTAGCTCGATCCAACCGCTTTTTGCTGGTAGCCTCCGAAACGCCATGGACCTTACGTTTTTTGTAAGGCCTGAAACCAAGGTCCTTGGTGAGTATGGTGTGAGCGGTTCCAATGGAAACGTTGAGATCTGCAGCCGTTTTCCGGATTGAGCGGTTCTTTTTGCGCCGAATTCGCTCCCTCACGATCTTGATGACCCGTGGTGTCCTCGCTGAACGCGGCCGACCGGATCTCGCACGGTCATTGGTCGAGGACGTCTCCCGGTATCGCCTGATGGTCGTGTAGACAAAGTTCCGCTTGACCCCATGCGATTTCAGCAGCCGGAATATATCGCCGGGTCGCTCACCGTTCAAAAAACGCTTAATTACGAAGTCCCGATACTCTTTCATCGCGCGTAACAAACGAACAACAACTAACAGAATGTCAACACCGCGCACATTCGGTAGCGTATGAATGAAGCTAAAGCTGACACCAATACCAATGCAGAATATGTACATGGCGCATACCTACGCAATGATGAAAACTTGTATTCGAACTTATTGAACACCGTGTATGGTTTTTGTTAATTTAGCCGTATGTATAGCCGCTGGTGGGAGAACCGAAGATAGGTACCACACCTTTGAAGTTGCGAATGTGTTGAGAAGAGTGACCTTTTCGTGGAGAGGGAGTGCCCGTATCGAGTGAAGCCAAACGATGTGGGAGAACTTGTTTATCATGGCGTCCCAGTTTAGCTTGACCATCAGACGAACGGAGTTGGCGAAAATAATGCCCAAGATCTTCACGGTGTTCACTGTTCGTAGCCACGAAACGTTCATAGTGTTCGATCTGCTGGTGTCACCAATGTCCACTGAGAGTGTTTTCTCTAGATTGAGTTTCGCGCCAGATACACTCTCAAAATGCAAGAATATTGCATTCGAGTCGATAATGCGACGACTAGATTGTTGCCGCGGACACTTTCAAGTTTGCTAATGAGTGGCTGTAGGTAGATAGCAAAGAGCAGGCTAGACATAGGATCACCTTGGCGAACCGATCGTTCTATCGGGAAAGCCGCTGTCAGATGGCCGTTCATAAGTAAACGAGATGTTGAGAGGCTAGATATGCGAGCGAGTAGGTCAACGAAGTCCTGATTTATCCCGAGTGAGCACATGGTCCGATGAAGGAAAACGTGTCGAACCCGATCAAAAGCATGTTCGAGATCAAATCTGATCAACTTGGTTCTCTGTTTTTGCCAAGCGGTCCTTGATGGAGATGTTATGTTGTTATGCGAACTGTGAACCCCCCAAACTTTTGAGCACCGCTAAGGATGTGCTTGAGTTATTTTTTCGAGCCTGGATTTGAGGATACGAGAGAACATTTTATAATCACAGTTTAAAAGAGAAATCGGTCTGTAATTTCGTGCGGATTCGCCGTTTCCTCCTTTTTTCAGTAGTACAATTGTCCCCTTGACGAATTCCGGGAGGAAGCGTTGAAGGAGTGCCTCGTTTAATATTAAATTGAGATCGCGATGGATAATGTCAAATGTTCTCAAATAGAACTGATTGGGTATTCCGTCGCTCCCTGGAGATTTCCTGCGAGCTGCATCCCTTATAGCTGAAGCTATTTCTGCCGTGCTGTTCTCAGTCAGCTAGTTTCATTTGTTTGGTCATTTTCAGGAACGGTACGGTACTCAAAAATATCGTCGATCGTGTTGCTCTCTCTCTCTCTCTCTCTTTCTCGCTTTCTCTCTTTCTCTCTTTCTATTTCTCTCTCTCTCTCTTCTCTCTCTCTCTTTCTCTCTGAGTAAAGCCTTTGGTAATAATCTAGTTGATGGTCTAGTTTTAAAAGCAGATAATAAAGAGCGGAGGGACCTATCAACACACTTTCTCTTCATGTCTTTGCGTTCTAGCTATAAAATTGCTGTCCGCTCCTAGCGCTTCGCATGGAGATGAGAAATTATCTGCTTCTGAAACCTTCATCAAAGATCGTTGCTTCCGCGCTGGGGAGAATACAAACATAACAATCAAAAGTGTAGTTGGTGGTGCTCGATTGATTCGGATGAGTCATAGATTTCGTTTTGCTCACCGCGCAAGTGTGTTATGATGGTTCTTTTTTTCCTCCGCTCTCCTAGATGAAACACGGATAAGGTTTCCCCGGTGACATATGGCTCGTTGATCCGCATAAAATTGTATGTAAATTCTCGCTGTAGTGCAAGCATCTTACCCTTCACCAGATTAATTGTGGCAAGTGCGGTGGAGTCGTGTAAATATCTATCGTAGGCTTGTTGCAGTTCTGTATAAAGGCGTTGGGATTCACGATGAAAGATCCACCAGTCGTTCGATCCACCAGTCTATCCAAGACGGGTAGTATCTCTTCTGCCGAGTCCAGAGCTGCCATTGATATCGAAATTCGTTGATGTTTTCAGCTGTCAGTAGATGTGAACGGAGGGTCCAGAAGCCTCGACCTGTCTCTCTTCCGAGGTTGGAAAGGCACATGCACATGGTGACTGCTTTGTGGTCGGAAAAACAACAAACGTGCGTGTCGATAGTTCGCAGCTGGTTCCGTTCACCGACGCTGACATTGATGCGATCAAGTCTGGCCGAAGAGTTGTGGGAGATGTGTGTGGGTCCTACAGAGTAGGGTTGCAGTACTTCCCAGACGTCTACGAGTTGAAGCTGCTGAATAGTTCGCTGAAGTGTTGTACTATGGTTGTTTCCTGATGCTTCGCATTGCCGTACTACACAGTTGAAGTCCCCTGGTTGGAAAAGCGTTCCCTCTTCGCTCTATAGTTTGTCCCGCTATGGGCATAGCAGTTGCACAGGGTTGTATTGTTGATTCTCAGCGCGATTAGTCGTCCGTCCAAGCTCTTTTCGACGTGAAAGAAAGTAATATGCTGCTTGAGGGCGATTACCGTACCTCTCTCGCATGGACATTGCACACCACGTTGAAACCTGGTAACGACAGTTGTTCGTTCTCGACCTCCTGAAGAAACACGATGTCTAGGGCATGTGTGCGTGTGAATGTACGTAGTGCGTTTAGTTTTGTTTCGTTCGTGATGTTATTGATGTTCATTGTGGCTATATTGTAACTTATCAAATCCACTTTTAGATGTCGATGTTCGAGTTGTCGCCGATCTCGTGGCGCATTTTTTTGGCCCGCTGGACGGGTTCGCAATCATCGGCTTTTGTTGGATGTCGTTGAACTGTCTGATTCGTGTCCGTCAGATCGTTGTTGACTATGATCGACTGGCGCCGAGTGCGATGGTGGCTTTTTTAATGCTGGAAAATCTGTATCACGGAGTGACGATAGCGGTGGAGCAAGAAACGGCGGAGGTGGCATCGGTTCTTTTTGTTTTTGTGAAAACGGTTTTGGGTTGAACGTGTTTGTTGCTGATGAGGGCAATGAACTACATTTGTGGGGGTTTTGACCTGCTTCTATAGTATGAACTTGCCTGCGAGGTTTGTTTTGGATTGACTTTTCTGCGGTTGTGCTGGCCTGTTTCGCTACGTTTGCGTACGAGATTTTATCGGCATGCAGTTTTTGGAGTAGTAGTTTTTTGTTTTGAATGCAACTCACTCCGTTGTGGGCGAGCTCATTGCAGTGCCGACACGTGTGCAGCCGCCCAGTATAAGCACGTGGTCTCCCCATCGATGGTTACGATGGATGGTATGTTTTTCTTGACCACTATGCGAGCCACGCGTATACCGGTTGGAATATCGCCGAAAGTATACTTGGTATCCCAAGATAGTTCACGGATTGATAGTATATCCCCATATTCCTGCATAATCGAACAAATGCTCTCGTCTTCCACGTCTTCAGACAGATCGTGGAGTTTAACGTCCACACCACCGTCCTCCATCCACATGCGGAGTGGGTACATCTTTTTGTCGACTTCCATTTCATGTTTACCGTCGTGTTCATGTACGACACGTTCAGCTACTTCGAGGCTGCTGGCTTTGACAAACGCACAAACAAGATATTTACTACACTGGAGACGTAGCACTTCCTCACGTTTCATACCAAGCACTGCACCCACAAAATGATGAAGTTCCTCGTATGCGGAATGTATTTTCGCGTCGCTTCATTTTGAAAGCGAAGAAACAACGCGACGAGAAAAAAAAAGGAAATAATAATAGTAATACTAGTATAACTCGTAATTGACTACCGACGTACGCTTGACTCGAAAGCTGAGCGCGAACTGTTATAAAAAGGGCATGCAGCGTCATACACACCATCAGTTCTATTCTACCATCGCACAGCGAACATCAGCAGCAGCAAGAAGCAATTTGTAAAATAGAAAGTTAGAAGAAAATTAAATAGTATTGCTAGTGTAGCTGACCAGTGTTCATCATTTGTCGATTCCCGTCTCTGGCAAGGAGCAACGTGAACCCCCACCCCCATCCCGCCCCCCAGCTCTTTTCAGAGCTCATAAAGAGTTGAATCAATTGACGCTTGCCTCCTCCACTCACCCTGCCGAATACAGTCCACACCGCAGCAAAAGGTGCCCTCCGAGATCGAACATATATAGAACCATAAAACCATTATTGGAGATTGAAGAATCTTTGCGATTATTCATCTGGACCACATTTGCTTTCCAACGTAAGTGTGAAGAAGTATCTCATGTTGCCTTCCATCTAGGATAATTTTCGAAAATGTGTATGAATCTTGATGAATTTTTTTTACCACCTAATAAACACTCCTTTCGGATCAAAACGCCTTCATTTTCTAGCTATAACAATTAGAGGTGCAACAGTAATTCAAAAGAAGCGGACAAATCTTTAAAGGTTCTCAGTGAATATGATTGAGCATCACTGTAATAATGGTCGTTTTACTTTGATATGTATTGGAGTTACAGATGTTCACTGTTCACAAAAGCTCTAGTTTAGATTACGGTCTACAAATCTATCATACATCAATTGTACTGATGAAAAAACAAGTTTGACGCAAATGAATGTAAAAATAAAAGTAAACCATAAGCTTATAAACTTGATGTGAAGTAATTTCAATTGTATAAAATAAATTTAATGTTAAGGTTGTTCGAAAGATTTATGGTGAACATCTGAATTCATCAAATCTCCAAAAAAGCTACCACATATTGCAGGTAGTAAAAACGAAATAAATTTTTATTATTTTGGTAAATTCTTTCACTGGATTGATACGAATCATCATTAAGTTTTCAATTGAATTGTTTTCCTGAAGCTTTAATTCTTAATTATCGAATAATACAGAAGCATCGTTTCGACTATTGTGTATCATTAATGCTAACTATTTTGTTTAACTTTTTTAGGCTTTGTTACCGACTATGCCGCATACTGTCACCGAAATGGATAACGGAAGTTGTAAAAATATGGTGTCCAACCTGCCTCTATTATTTGCTGGTGGGTATCCAACGTCACTAGATAGAATAACGGAGTCCCAGTTGGAAAAATTCATTCCTTTCATGGTGCAATGCTCTCTAGGATATATACATATTCCTACTTTAGAAGAATACAGTGAGCCTGAATGGTGGCCAGGAGATCTTGAATTTATCATACCTTTTTGTCGTCCAAAAGTATTTAAAGGGGTAAGTCATTTATTTCTGCTAAACAGTTTTTTGAGAAAATATCAGATTTTTAAATCATTATTTAATAAGTTTTATTAAAGTTCAACTTAGTTCGCAACTTATTTGTTTTAACTGGTTCGTTTTTTTTGGAAGGTTTAATTGTGTTAGATTTATGGAACCGATATTCCATAATTCCTTAAGGTGTCGGGACTAAACGAACACAACCTAATGAATAAACAAACAAAAAACAAGCAGATTAAAATTTTTTACTTAATATATGGAAAAACACAAATCGACTACATATAACAAAAATCGTAAAATCTGAACCTCCATGGCATTTAATAGTCGTGTTCTTGCAGCGTCATTATCCAGACTACATGATCGATGAAATCATATAACCGTTTTCATAGAGTGTCACGAGTTTAATTCAAAGGTGCAGATTTGGCAGTGGTTGGACATAAGTGTCCTCATCACACGAATGAAATCACCCCTACGTTGAGGTATTTTCATCACACGAATGAAATCACCACTACGTTGAGGTATTTTAATCACGCCCTCGATGCTGCCCATCTACGGGACTATGTCCAACTGATTACGCAAATCTTCTTACGCTGTTACGTAGTTGTCAGAAGAGAAGAGACAGTTACTAAATCCTGTGCTTTGTCAAGTTAAACAGGCATGGTGTGATGGGATGATCGCCTTCATTCATGAGCGGTTGGGATGAATTGGAGATAAACATCGATTCCCATGCGTTTAGGTGAGACGGTTTCCTTACTGTTTTTTTTATCAATTGAGACTTTGTCGGCATACTTCAACACAACCAAGCGGATTAAACTAAGCATACCTTAAACATTTTGACCCATTTTCTTTATACACAGTAAGTTTGGTACAGTTGGCTTTCCAATACATTCAAAATGAAGCCGAATGAGTTGCACGCGGGTGTAATTGCAATGTTTCAGTGACTGTAAACAACTTGAATATGGCCAAATCTACAGTAACGGGTGTCCACTAAAAAATGAGAATGATTTCAATACTTTTCCATCAGAACAAAAACGGCCGCATAGAAATGTCACTTTAGATGAATGAATCGTTGCACTCTCCAGAAAATTTTCATACACTCATATTTCACTCTAACATGTTCAGTCGTGTTCAGCATGCCGTCGAAACAGGAAGAACTGCGCGCGCGCGTTGTACAATTCTTTCAAGCGAACGAAGAAAAAAGAAAAAAATACACGGTGGACCATTTTTGTCGTGAAAAAGTTCCGGTATCCACCGTATACCGTATCCTGGCATGCATGAGAGTAACCCGGAAGAAAGGTTGCGGCCGTCCAGCGAAAATAATGAATGAGAAATTGCTCCGCTCGCTGCGCAGCATGTTCAACAACAAGGATTCGGTAAGTCAACGGGAAGCAGCCCGAAAGTTCCATTGTTCGAAGTCACTCATCTGCAAGACGAAAAAGAAAGAAGGAATAGTGTGTAGAAAGAAAACCAGATCCCCAGAGAACACAGATGAGCAGATTCAAACCGTGAAATCCCAATGCCGCTGGATGACTCGGAATTACGGCGGAAAATCTTTCGTTCTGGACGACGAAAGCTACTTTCCTCTTTCGAAGTCTCAGATACCGGGAAACGACCGATTCTACACTAAGGACAAATCTACTACTCCTCCAAAAGTAATGTATAAGTTCAAGCACAAATTTGAATCGAAGGTTATGTTATACATCGTAATATTCGATAAGGGTATTTCGAAGCCGTGGTTCAAACCAAGCGGTTTGGCCATCAACCAGGAGGTGTACCAAAGAGAGTGTTTGCAGAAAATACTCATCCCATTTCTTAAACAACATCACTCGGATGGCAAATACGTGTTTTGGCCGGACAAGGCATCATCGCACTACGCAAAAAAAACGCTAACGTTTTTGGAGAGCCACAATATATCATATGTCCCAAAAGACCGGAATCCGACAAATTTGCCACAGTGCCGTCCTATCGAGGATTTCTTCGGTCTTTTGAGCTCCATGGTATACAAGGATAATTGGAAGGCCAAGAACACCAAGCAACTTACCAACAAGATCAAAAGCTGCATCCGAAAAATCGATGTGGCTGCCGTCCAACGGTCATGTTCCAGCATAACGACTAAGCTGCGCCGCACGGCGGACCACGGACCATATGACAATATTCACTAAACTTAGTTTGAAGATTTAAGTTGACCCTTTTAATAAAATAAATCAGTTTGAACAAAACTTCACTGGTATTTTTTTCCTGACCCATTCTTTTCGTTCTCATTATTTAGTGGACACCCGTTAAGTGACGCAATAACCAACGATACCAACAGCTTGGAACGCTAGATAACCGCGTAGGGAGAGAAAAAAAGCACCGTTCAGACTCCACAAATGCGCGAGGTTATCCGGCAACGAATCAAGCTGAGAATCAACGAAACAGTGAAAAATTCAAAACCTTCTGTGGGAGCCATAGTTTACGACGATTTGAAACTTCAATCACATATAGCTGTGCAAACCGGTTGAGAAAAGCAAAGGTTCTCCTGAACCGCTTTTCCGAAGGGCCGGTAACGGCGAGTGCTGTTCACCGATAAAAAAAGTTTTCACAATTGGGCAGCATCATAACCACCAAAGTGATCGGCAGTTGCTTCCTGCAGAGGAGTGAAGAGAGCGACAGTTCTTGAAGCCAGCAACTTTTGGTGTGGTGCTAGTGACGGTTTGAACATTCCAAGCTCGGTTCACAATGGATTATATTTCTTTACAATATTTCTTCTACCAAACTACTAGTATCTGTATTTTAGATGAAATATTATAGTACCTGGCTAATAAATAATGAAAAAAAATAATCCTTGTGATAACCACTTTACTAACTACGAGACGGAAGATTTTTTTCTCAAATCAAACGACAAAACACGACAACTTCCGCCTCGGATATTGTGTTTGCTGCATATTGCCTTCAAGAAAACCGAGCTGTCAAATAAACACCACACGCAGCACCAAGTTTTCGGCTTCATGGTTTTTGTTCGTGGATGACAGCCGCTTCAGTCCTGTGGCTTCCTGCTGCTTCCAAAAATAGTGGAAGTATTTCAAAGAGTCATCATCTCGCTTCTGTCATGGTTTGGGCTGGAATAACTCATTCCGACGAAACCCCTTTGATATTCATCGACAAGGGGGTGAAAGCGGTGAAAGTGAATCAAACCGTATATCAGAAGCTACATACTCTAACACAGTGGCTTCTTTGGTATCGCAGCTTTTCGGCAAAAATGACTGGATGTTTCAACAAGACTGCGCGCCAGCTCATGGAGTCTTTTCGAACGTATTTTCCCATGCTTTTTACTGAAAGATGAATTGCCTTCTAACACAACGGATTTGCATCCGATGGACTATTCGGTATGGTCCACCTTGGAGTCAAGAGCCTGCAGGACACCACAAAAATCACTAAAACATCTAAAATAGTCTCTTTTAAAGGTTTGGGAACAAATATCTGTCGAAGAACACGACAGAACATGGCCGCGATCGTGGAAAACTTCCCGAAACTTTTGAAGGCGTGCATCTCAGCACTTAAATATCCTTAACAGGGACTAAGACGTTTCTTCGTTGAAAATAAGTATAGATGATTAGACTGCTGTAACAATAGAACTCTCTACAATTATTTGACCGCCTATTATTTAAGACAAATCTATCGATCATTTATTCTTATTGGTTTGTATGTTATCCGAAAATGGATTTGTTTAATCTTACCGAACCGGGGATATATACAGTCCATCCCTCTTAAGAATGAAATTAAATAATTCTAACATAAATCTAAATCTGATCCTATCTAGTTTAAAATTGAATTACTGTTCGCTCGTGCTATTTCTTCTTTCGATTGCACCTCTGTCATAATAGAACGTCGTTTCATCTTAGGTCTGCTTGGACTGTCCAACTTTTCGAGGGTGTCCAGGAATTGGCTTAGTGGTCGTTCGATAGATGCATGTTCGAAACCATGGAAAACTTCTTCCATTATCTAGCCAACTCGAAGCCAACTTCCTCGAAGCTCCCTGAGGAACCAGCAGTTTAAAGCTTTTCGTAGATTTCAATAATTTGAGTTGGTTCCTGTGCGCTAATATAACGTTCCTGTTTAGAGAAATTTGAAAAACATTTTTCGAAAATTGTTTGATAAATCTAGCTTCAATCCACCTTTGAAGATCTGTTTTTCTAAAAAAATTATAAAATATTTTATCCACTACTACCAACTTTATGAAAGGATCGGGAACTGGATCTATCGGAATGTCAACGTTACCAGGTTCCTTGGGCTTCTTTAAAAATGATTTATATTGATTCTCGGGGTGTATTAGGTCCAGTAAAACCTTAGGTTGGAATGTGAACATTTTGCTGGATGGTACAAAACCGTGTGTTGTTGAAACCTGGTTTCGGTAATTAAATAAAAAATAATGCAATCGACTCACGATGTCTAGATGTCGCATGTTTTGATCCAAGATGTGTTTCTTTAAACCATCTTTTACGACTCTAACAAGCCGCTCCGCTTGTCTATTACTGCTAGTATTGTAGGGAGGGCTCTTCAATGCTTTTATTCCATGTTTTGTTCCGCAAACCCCGGGACTAGCTTTCGGACTGTTCACAACATCGGAGTAATTAATTAATGCGCAATAACGAAATAAAACTACATTTATTCACGACACATTAAAACGGTACAACCAAAAACTGTAATGGACGTTACATGGCTAACTATAAACAACAACAAAACACAACCACATTAAAAATCAATGTATGCGCATATTCAGCATCGCACAGTGACAGCTATGCAGGGTCTTTGCGCTGCTTCGGTTGGAAGTGAGCAAGTGAAGCGCAGCGCAATAGGGTGGTCCACAACATCTCCCCTCTTAATAGAGGTGGTACGGGTCGAACCTTTGCGGCGGTCTTCGGTTCCTTGAAGAGCGCCTAGGAAGATCTACCACGGGTTGTTCCACTTCGGTAGCGGACTCGAACTCGGTCGATGTTGACGTTGTTGTTGATGATGATGTCGGAGACGGGACGGCCGAAACCTCGTGACGTGGCGTAGACGTGACACGAGCCGGCGCAGGATCAAGCGAGGTGTGTTCAGGGCTAGATGCAGGTGAAGATGTGCCAGTAGTCGACGAAGGCGCAATCGGTGACGGTGCCATCGTACCTGACGATTGGCTTGGCAGATTCCAGGCACCCAAAAGAATGTTGAGTGGCAACAAATGCTGGTGCGAGGTGGCTTGCTCAGCGGATTGCTTCGGCGTCGTGTCCGCAGCAAGGCGACTTCGAAGTTGGTTGACATGGGAGCGCAGCATTCGGCGATCTTCGACCCACACGTTGAACATAACATCTCCGATCTTCTCGACGACGACCCCTGGAGCCCACTTCCAACCGTTTCGACCATGGAGCTTGGCATATACGAGATCGTTTCGGTTGAAGGAGCTCGATTTCTTGCGGATGTCGGTCGTATCGTTTGTTGGCACTGGTGTACGTAACGGTGGTGGACGCAGAAGCTCCAGACACGTTCGGATTTTGCGACCGAACATGATCTCGGATGGTGACTTCTGATCCAGCAGAGCACGATTAGGCGTACTTCGGTACGTTAGCAGGAAGATATCAAATGCTTCCTGGATTGACCCTCTCCCCTCTCGGATTTTCTTGACGGCCCGCTTGAAGGTATCCACGAATCGTTCCGCCTGGTCATTCGATTGAGGGTGAAACGGGGCTGTCGTTAGGTGCTGGATGCCGTTGTGATGCGCAGAAATCAGCGAATTCGGCGCTAGTGAACTGGGTACCGTTGTCACTGACTAGCGTAACGTGCATACCCAGCCGAACAAACAACCCACGCAGGATGCTGATGGTCACTGCAGATGTGATGCGGGTCGTTCGGATGATCTCAGGCCACTTGGAGAATGCATCGATAGCGAACAGGTAGTACTCGCCTTCGATCGGACCAGCGAAGTCGACGTGGACGCGTTGCCACGGAGAGGTCGGTTTGGGCCACGGCATGAGGAGGTGATCTCGCTACGGACGCACAATGTTGACATGCCATCACGAAGTTGGTGATTTCTGTATCCAAACTGGGCCAGTACACGTAGCTTCTTGCGATGGCCTTCATACGCTGCATACCCGGATGACCACGATGGAGCTGTTCGAGGCACCGCTTCCGATACAGCGACGGGATAACGAGTCGTTCGGCAAAGAGGATGCACCCATCCACCACAGAGAGCGATTCCTGTCTGGCTTGGAACCGACGTTCTGACCCGTCGAGTGTAGACTGGGGCCAGCCGTTCTGGACTTGGCGGAGCAGCGGATCTGCTTGGGTGCTTTGCGCGACGACTCTGAAATTGAGAGGCAACACTTCAACTGTATTACAGACTACTGACCTAAGATCCTCTTCCAGGTTGAGGCTGGCGATGACGTAGTCCTCTTCAGGCTTGACATGCTGGTCGATCAACCTCGAAAGCACGTCTGCGTTGCCAAACTTCTCGGTGGACACATACTCGATGTCGAAGTCGTTGAGGGCGAAGCGCTGAAGACGGTTTGCAGTGTAGACGGGGACTCCTTTCTTGGAACCGAAGATACGAAGTAGAGGGCGATGGTCGGTCTGCAGCCGGAAGTGTCGTCCGAAGAGCATTTTGTGAAACTTCGTAACGGCGAAGATGATGGCCAAACCTTCACGGTCGGGCTGACTGTAGCCTTGCTCTGCCTTCGTAAGTGCGCTTGATGCATGTTGGACAACTTTGACGGTATCGTCGGGGAACCTGTGGCTAATGGTCGCCCCGAGTCCAACGGAAGAAGCGTCAGCAGAAACGATGATCTCCCGCTTTGGATCGTAGTGTGTTAGGAGAAGATCCGATGAGAGAATCTGCTTGAACTGCGCGACTGTCGACGATGTGCCCCAAGTAACGGATTTGCTGCTTGCGAAATGTGCACTTCTCGACTCGGATCGTGAATCCGAAATCCTGGATACGCTGCAGAACTTCCCGTAGATTGTGGTCGTGCTCCTCTTCTGTTTTGCCGCCGACGATGACGTCATCGAGATAGCCAGAAGAACACTGGATTCCGGCTGACATGGTGTCGATGAGCTGCTGGAACGCACCAGGCGCGATCTTCACACCCGGTGGGAGGCAGTTGTTCAAATAGAGGCCACGATGTGTGTGAGCTCACGGTCAACGGTATCATACATAGCGTAAGCTACCGGACGTTTCGGACAGAAGACTGGTCGTACGTGTTCTTTCAGCTCCAACTTCACCTTTGTTTTGCTGCACAAGCCGAGCTGTTCGCTGAAGACCTTGGGAAAAGACGACTTGAGTGCAGCTGTCGACGCTGGTGATCCTGATACGTGGCAGCAGAAAGTGTCCATCGGCACGGACCACAGGTTGAAGCTGTCGACCAAATCGGATCCGAGTAACTGCAGCTGGTTCTCGGTCACACTGATGAGTTCACGTCGTGTGCTGCTTCCGATGGTGACTTCACACTCGAATTCACCGTCGAGCGCCAATATGCTGCCAGATGCCGTTCTCGCTTTAACTGTCGGCGGTGATAACGCAGGACTGCCAAGTTTCCGCCATATCTCCCTGCTAATGACGGTGATGTCTGAGGCGGTGTCGAGTTGCAGGCGAATATCCGTTCCGGAAAGGCCAACGGAAACAAATCTGCGTCGCTGTTGCACGCTGCACACGTCGACGACCACCACCTTGGCTGCCACTGCTTGCTTCTTACGCCTCTTTCCAGGTTTTCGGGACTTGGCATTGTTGCAGTACCCCTCACGATGTCCGAACTGCCCACAGTCGGAACATTTGTGGTTTCTATAGCTGCAATCACGAACGTAGTGAAATGCACCGCAGAACAAACAAGGCGAATTTGGTTTTCTGCCGGTGTCACTGGATAGACGTTTTGGTGACTCATGGTCACGCTTCTCATACCCCTTACCACCAAACTTGCGAATCACTTGTACTTGGTCATACGTGGACGGAGATTCGATCATCGCACTGTCGTGTTTGAGGTTATAGAGACGCTGACATTCCTCCGAAAGTTGCTCTAACGACACGTCGTCCCTCTCTTCGATTTTCGTGAGGAGACGAGTGCGAATCTCGACGTCGTTCTCCGATTTCAGGCCACACACGTAGACCAAGCACTTGAATTGCTCTTCTGAGAGCTTGCCAAGTTCAAACTCCACGCAAGCTTTATTTACTCTGCAAGCGAACGTCACATGGTCCTCTGCAGGGTTTTTAGCTATCTGCAGGCATCGGTATCGACGACTGATTACCGACTGTTTCGCTCCAAACAGGCTCTTGAGCTTGGCAACTGTTTGTACGAAGCTAAACTCTTTTGGCATTTTCGGTAAAATATAGCTTACGTACCTTTCATGTTCCGATGCACCCAACTTACGCAATAAAAGGCGAACTTTTGCTTCATCGTCCAGCCTAGCAGCATCCTTCTCGAAAAGATCGTCGTAGCTCGAGTGCCACGCAGCGAACGTCACGTTGGATTCAACTTCGAACCGGAACTCTTTAATATTGCTCGCCAGCGAGTCGAGAATTTGTTCCGGGTTCGGTAGTACTTGCACGTTGATCAACAATGCCATGCTACGAAGAAATTTCTCCTGCTTTTCGTCGCTTTGCTGCTGTCGCTGGAGGATTTGCGCCATGGTTTGTTGGTATTGCGCTTGTTGTTGCTGCATCAGCTGCATCATCTGAATGATCAGTGCTTCGGTATTGTTTACCTGTGTTTGCGGTTGGTGGTGCGGGAAATGCGCATACTGCTGCTGCTGGGCGGTAGAGACGGGAATGAACGGCTGTTGCTGATGTGTTGCACTAACCGGAACGAACTGCTGCTGCTGCCGCTGGAGGTGGACCGCCGACACGGGAATAATCGGCTGATTACTTTGCTGCCGATGATTTATTACCCCCGGGGGGTCAACACCATTTTGTTCGTCGTTAATGCACGACATCACACTCCACTTTCTCTTCTTTCGCGCGGGAGACGAAATGTTGGGTGTTTTGCGGCGGAAAACTACCCACACTCGCGATTACTCGTCGCCGCTTTTGTACCGTAAACCCCTGGACTAGCTTTCGGACTGTTCACAACATCGGGGTAATTAATTGACGCGCAATGACGAAATAAAACTACATTTATTCACGACATATTAAAACGGTACAACCAAAAACTGTAATGGACGTTACATGACTAACTATAAACTACAACAAAACACAACCACATTAAAAATCAATGTATGCGCATCTTCAGCATCGCACAGTGACAGCTATGCTGCCGCGTGCGAGCCCTGCGGCTTTGCGCTGCTTCGGTTGGACGTGAGCAAGTGAAGCGCAGCGCAATAGGGTGGTCCACAACACCATGATTATCTAGAAACCCCACAAATTCCTTTGAATTGAAAGGTGAACCACCATCGGTGACGACAACGTCAGGCAGACCAAATCTAGAAAACACAGCCATTAATTTTTCAATTACTCGTTTTGCGTCCGTTCCGTTGAGCATGAACTCCACCTCCAGCCACTTGGAGTGACTGTCAACAATTAATAGGAACATTTTCCTATCAAAATAAAAAAAAATCGGCGTGTAGACGACTAATAGGCCTAGTAGTAAGAGTCAATTTATTGTGTGGAGGCTAACTTGGTGCTGGAGATGATTTTATACAAACTTCACATATTTTAATGTAGTCCTCAATGTCCGAACTCATTCTCGGCCAAAAGACCGTTCGTCGGGCCAAATCCTTCATTTTTACTATGCCTATATGATTAGCATGCAGTAGTTTTAGAATTTTAAGCTTCATATTAATAGGATTTTGTAATACACAATTCTGTATTACTTCAAGATCTGCTCCTCGTAAAGAAAACATGTCTTTGTATGGCTCTTTAACTGATTTAGGCCATCCTTTCTCCACGAATTGGAGTGTCTTAGTTAAGCAAGGGTCAGGTTTTGTTTCTTCAGTCATTTTTCTATAATCCAAAGGTAAGTTCTTCAAAAAATTGAGACTTTTGACATATTCGAAATCAAAACTTCTGGGCACATCTTGTTTCAGTGGAAATGGTGAGCAAAAGTCTGCGTTGCCCATTAATGCTAAAGGTCTGTAAGCGATTTCAAAATCATATATGCATAATTCCAATACCTACCTTTGGAGTCTTGTTACGAAAACAGAGTTACTTCCACTTTTCCCAAAAATGCCTAGTAATGGTTTGTGGTCAGTAAATACTCGAAACTTTTGCCCAAAAAGAAATTTATGAAATTTCTTTATGGTACAGACTAGTGCCAATGCTTCAAGGTGCAAAATTGGATATTTCTTCTGGGCAGGGTTTAGAGAAAAGGATGTGAAGCAAATAAGTTTTTCTTGACCATCTATTTCATGGGCCAAAACTCCTCCTAAACCGTACAAGCAAACGTCAGACACAACAGTCAATGGTTCATTTGGGTCATAAAACTCCAAGATGTTTGCCTTTAGTAACGATTTCTTGCTTCTTTCAAATGCTTCGTCGCAATCAATTGTCCACTCAAATTTTCTATCGTGTCCTAACAGTGCATGTAAATTGCTCAGCTTCGTTGAAAGGCGAGGCACAAACTTGTGGTAGTAATTGATCAAACCAAGGAAGGCTCTTAGTTCGGTTACATTTTTAGGTTTCTGTAGTTGCGCTATAGTTGACAGTTTTTCTGGAGAAGGTAGCAATCCTTCATCCGTTATTAAATGCCCTAAATACTGTTGGACGCTGACTGGTCAAATGTTTGCGCACTACGTTTTTCTTCCGACGGGTGTCGGTTTCACTGTTTGCTGACGGGTCGTCAGCGGCTCGACCCAGGCAGGGTCGTCACATTCAACTTTTATTCGGGTTCACCACGCGTACGGTGGCTCGATCCAGGTAGGATCGTCACAGGTAACTTTACTGGGATCCGGTTCGTGACGGACCAAAGCGTCAATGGAAAATTCAACTCTGGTAGCTCTGAAAAGAGCTGGGGGTTGACGCTGCTCCAAACCAAGGGATGAGTACGATTAAATCCAAACGGCAACGGCTACGCTAGTAACAACTTAGTTTATTTTCTCTTCTTTTCTCCTTCAAAAACTGTATGCAGCTGCTGATGCTCGCTGGATGATGGTTAAATGAAAACTGGTGATGAGCACTTCGGCCCATGCCCGTTATATGGGTGCGCTTTTTGCGCGTCATGATGTGGATGGCCCTGATTGGCTGCAGTTTATTTGCTGCACGGTGGTCTTCCTACGGGTGTATTCTCTCGATCGATAGTGGCGTGGGTTTTCGTGCATTTGCATAGGAAGCATCCGACGGAGACGGAACAACCTGTAACTATACAATCGAAGTGGAATTATGAGTAAGAAGCCGAGATGGACATGTTAAAACGACAGCTAAGAGAGGATCAAACAAATACATCTATTTGTTGCAAAAACTTGTAAATTAGCCCCATATAGTCGAAGTCCAGCTTACCCAGCAAAGCTCTTATTTCCTGCTTCTCTGATTGCCCTCAGGCCAGTAGGGATGCGCAAAGATCAAATCTGGCAATTTTGAAATCGAGCCAATACCAGACAACGTGGTTGATGCCCTGATAACCTGCACCTCAGCCGTATTGATTGGTGTCTGAGAGTCCTATTCGATAGAATTGTCAGCCTAACGAGTAGTGATTGGACATTAGACGCCAATATCCAACCCTCTGAACCACGATTTGTTCGATACCTGTGGGAGAATGGAATGTGCCCGAATCCCCAGCATCCTATTTTTGTTGCCAGCTGATCAAGGCATGTTGACGGAAAATAGGGAAAAAAAATCATTGAAGGTGATTGTTACTGCAAAAAGAACAAGAGAAATAAGATTAACTTTTGTGCAGTGTAACAATTTCAGTTCAATGTATTCTTTTTACCTCGTCGCCTCAGCGATGGTACCAACTGTAAAAGTGACTTCCGTTAAATAAAACTGATTTGAGTTGTTAGAGTACGTGCGCGTGTTTTTATTCGACTCTACCGAAAACTAACCAAAATACAGTCCATTTGTGAACTATACGAAACATTTTGGTCGGATTCGATACGGATAAGTATGACTGCGTGAAGTTAGTTTATTTTATGTTTCGATTCGTGTGATCCGAGTCGGAAAACACTTGATCCCGATTTGCGCAGACGGCATCGGGAAAGAGGGATTTCGGAGCGTCCGAAAAAGATTTCGGCTTGCCGAAAAGTGATTCCAGTAGATGGTAGGAAGTGATTTAATGCTCGTCGTTTTTTGGAAATAACCCGACGCCATTTTGAAAACGATTTGTGTTCGGTTCGAGTAGTAAAACTGTAGTAAGTTCAAGAGACGACGTATGAAAGGTGTTTGAAAAGAAGAATGATGTGTGAATGAAAGTGATTTTAAAGAAAAAAGAATTAAAATGCCTAAAAAAAAGCTGAACTATCAAACACCGCTTCAATCATTTTCGACACCAGTCACGACTGTCAGCGAGCAGAAGCTAGAGCAGATGGAGAAGCGAGAAAAAGCCAAAGTGATGGAATCTATCGCTGCTTACAGCCAGTGTTGCGAAACAGCCAAAGGTAAAGTTGATCGAAGCAGCAAATCTTGATCACACCAAATTCAGTGTCCACGCTTTAAAAACCTACCTGAAAATCGTGGATGGTGCCTACGATGAGTACAACGAGTATCAAAATAAAATCTATTTGGCCGATCCGTCCCAGAAAGCAGAATTTGAACCAAGATTTGTTGGCTTTGAGGAGTTATACGAATTTGCCAGGATTGCTGTCTGCCAAATGATTGCAGACTATGACGACGCCAAGACAGCGACTCAATTGGCTGCTGCTCAAGCGGCCGTCGTGCAAGCTTCGGTGCAGACTAATCAACCAAGTGGTAGCAGTATTAATTCTGCGGAGCGATTTACCCCGAAGATAGTTTTGCAGCAGTCAGCACTACCAAGTTTTGATGGCAAGTACGAGAATTGGTTCAAGTTTCGACAGATGTTCCACGATATTGCAGATAAGTGCATCGCCGACTCGGCTGCGACAAAGCTGCACTATCTAGACAAGGCGCTCGTGGGTAAGGCCCATGGAGCAATTGATCCCCAGATCATCCGAGACAATGATTACGAAGGAGCTTGGCGTAGTTTGACAGAGCAGTTTGAAAATCTGCCAGCAATAATCAATGACACGATAACTAAATTGTTGAACTTGAAAGCAATGACATGTGAATCCTTTCAGCAACTCAAGGGATTGGTTAATGATGTAGAGAAATGTGTTAACTCGCTGGAATTTCACAATTTGAAATTAGACTGGCTCTCGGAGGCCATCGTTATTACCTTGATTGCCTCAAAGCTCGATATAGACTCTCGAAAAATCTGGGAATCTCAAGTGAAACGTGGTGAGCTGCCCACATACAAGCAACTAATCTCTGTGCTGCGCAACCAGCAGCATGTCTTGGAACGCTGTGAAAACGCGAAAGTTATCCAAAAGTCCCGTGGCATGCAACCTGCTTCTCGTACTGCTCAGACAACAGCAAGCAAGGCACATGCATCGATGATCCAGAAGGCAAACGAATCCTGTACGTTGTGTGAAGAGAAACATGTTGTGGAAAAGTGTGACATTTTCAAACATTCTGATGTGAAAGGAAGATACGAAAAGGCTAAACAGCATGGACTATGCTTATCCTGTTTGAAGAAAGGACATCGTACAAGTGATTGCTCAATAAAAGTGAAGTGTTCAAAGTGCTCTAAGCGGCACAACATATTGTTGCATCCTGAAGAAAAGTTTGCTCCGGACAAGTCTGAAATACCGAATGTAGTAGTGAAGCCTGACGATGCTCCCGAAGAAAGTGCACCGATAACAGTAGCAAAATGTGTGATCCCATACAGAACTACTGAAACGCCAACGCAGGTGTTACTTGCAACGGCAGTGATGTACGTTTTCAGTAGTAACGGTGTTCAACAAGCGTGTCGTGTTTTGCTAGACTCAGGAGCGATGTCAAACTTTATCTCTCAGAGAATGGTGGATCTGCTGCAGTTGAGCAAGCGCTACGTGAACGTTCCCATCATTGGAATCAGCGGAATGCGCACATCAGTGAGGTTCCAAGTGCACGTTAAAGCGAAATCTAGAGTCTCTGAACATGAATTTTGTCTGGACTATTTGGTGGTTCTACGTGTTACTGGAACGCTTCCGGAAAAAAGAGTGTATATTGATATCGGTGGCCGATACCGTTTGGAATCGATCTGGCTGATCCATCGTTTTTTGAACCATTCCGCATCGATATGTTGATCGGTGCCGAAGCCTTTTTTGATTTACTGCTCTCAGGTAAGATTAAACTATCCACTGAACTCCCTGTATTGCAAGAAAGTGTGCTTGGATGGCTTGTATCTGGTCGAGTGGCAGACTCAGTAGCCGTAACAACTGTCAGAGCATGCCAAACAATAGTTGCGCCCGGTGTGGATGCTGAGCTGACAGATATCATGAAGCAGTTTTGGTCAATCGATGATCAGCGCACCGACCCGAAACAGGAAGACGACGACTGTGAAAAGCATTTTCTGGAAACATTCGAGCGTGACGCTGATGGCCGATATGTGGTACGGCTGCCATTTCGCAAGAACATAGGAGAACTCGGAGCATCTCGTCCACAAGCTGAGAAGCGTTTCTATCAGCTTGAACGGCGGTTGGATCAGAACCCTACAAAAAAGAAACAGTATGCTGAATTCATCCAACAGTACATCGACCATGGTCATTGTAGGGTGCTGAAAGAAAATGAGATTAACAATGCGGACGCATACTACCTACCGCACCATTGCGTCTTTCGCCCAGACAGCTCAACAACGAAATTACGGGTTGTTTTTGATGGTTCATCTAAGAGCTCCTCCGGACTTTCATTAAACGATTTGATGATGATTGGTCCTCCTGTACAAGACATGCTGTTTGAGATATTGCTGCGATTCCGGCTGCCTAAATATGCATTTACCGCTGATGTGCCGAAAATGTAATGAAGAAATCAAGTGCATAGAGACAGGTAAATTGATCATGGGAAAGCTGAATAAGTTGAAACCAATACTGGAAAAGAAGACTGGCTTGTTGCGAGTCGGTGGTCGTTTGCGTCATTCTGATCTGCCATTCAATAAACGTCATCCGATCATTCTCCCAGAACAACATCACCTCACTGAACTGATCATCGAAGCACTTCACCGTGAGCACCTACATGTAGGACTGAATGGTCTACTAGCAACGCTTAGGAGTAACTTCTGGCCCATAAATGCGAGGAGAGTGATCCACCGAGTGCTGCGGCGCTGCGGGAGATGCTTTCGGGTCAAACCTGAAGATACGAAGCAATTGATGGGTGACCTCCCGAAGTGTAGAGTTACTGTTTCCGAACCGTTTGAAAAAACCGGCGTTGATTACGCTGGACCAATATTCTTAAAGCAAGGACGTTCCAAGGCTCCGGCCAAGGGTTACATTGCTGTTTTCGTGTGTCTTTGCACCAAGGCAATACACCTTGAGTTGGTTACTTCGGTGTCAACTGACTCATTCATGGCTGCACTACAACGTTTTGTGGGCAGACGTGGAAACGTGAGCGAAATAAGATCTGACAACGGAACGAATTTCATTGGTGCGCAACGCGAATTAAAGGAACTGCGAGAAATGCTACAGTCGCAGATGCTGGAGAGGAAGATGGAAGAATTTTGCCAAGTGCGGAGTATAACTTGGAACTTCAATCCACCGAAAGCCCCACACCAAGGCGGGTTGTGGGAGGCAGGCGTAAGAAGCGCAAAGCACCATCTTTACCGTGTGTTGGGTGAGTCCCATCTTACCTACGAAGAAATGAATACGTTACTTATACAAATCGAGGCGATATTAAATTCACGTCCGCATTGTCAGCAGTCTGATGATCCTCTCGATTACCAAGCTCTCAGTCCGGGGCATTTCCTCATCGGTCGTGAGTTAATTGCTATTCCAGAACCGTTATACGATGGAGTGAAGGAGAACCGATTGTCCCGTTATCAGCTTGTTCAAAAGAGAAAGCAAGATTTCTTTCGTCGATGGTCCAACGAATACCTTACCGAACTGCAGCAACGCAGTAACTTTTGTGCAGTGTAACAATTTCAGTTCAATGTATTCTTTTTACCTCGTCGCCACCAACTGTGGCGTACCAACTGTAAAAGTGACTTCCGTTAAATAAAACTGATTTGAGTTGTTAGAGTACGTGCGCGTGTTTTTATTCGACTCTACCGAAAACTAACTAAAATACAGTCCATTTGTGAACTATACAAAACAGTGATTTGTCGATCATAAATATCGCCTGCTTTTTCATTACTCGGAATGGAGCAATTAGAAGGAACCTAAACCAAGGTGTAAGAATTGTTTGATAGGGCACTCAAAAGAAATTGTATTTCGCTAACAAAATACGGTGAGTGCTTCGCCGGTCTAATTGAACGAATAGCCTGAAGTTAGCTGAGACTATCGGTTAAGATGAAAAATTGATCAGAGGGAAGAGAGGCAATTCGTAAAGCCGCCAATTCAATTTGTAGTTTTAAGGAAGCGCTATGAGTTTCGTTTACAACACCAAATCCAGTGTAACCATTTGTTTTTGACTCGTCGGTGTAAAACCTCCCATCTGGTATGGCCAAACTTACTTGCAAAAAAATGATGGAATGTAATCCGAATTAAACTTTTCTGATATATTTTTTAAATTTTTCATCAAAAAGAACCACCCTAAGAAAAATAACAAAACCATCCTAATGAAATATCTCATATAATGTGCCAGCAGTTGCCAACGATTATATCGGATTTGATTCACTACTATGTATTGCCTCAGCAATTTAATTCAAATTCTTCAAGTCGAATTCAATTCAATCCCCCAACTCGACAATTGGCCCAGTAAGTCGATTTTTATTTTAAAAAAATGTGTTCGAGATAACACCAGATCTCGATGTTTCATGCATTTTTTAGACATTTGGCATAAAAAAAACGATTTCGGAAATTTCGAATACCCTTGGGAGATTTTCCATCGTTCAACAAGTCAAACTCTGACCGCTTTGAGGATCCACTTAACAAAGTTCGATTGAGCTCAAATTTTGCATGGGAATTTTTTTTCAAGAATTTTTTTTGCGGTTTTGATGTTGTGATTATCCTCCGATCGATTCAACTTTCGTTGATGGAATTATCTTCTCTGCGCGATGTGGTTCTATTTATATCCACCGTTGCTAGCGGTCAACCTATCACTGATTTATTTAATTAAGGTCTAGGTTATTATTTTAATATACCTTTCTACTCAAAAATGCTGTATAAAACCATATTTTTAAACCTATTTGGTTTCTTTAGACATCTTTTGGGACGATCAGCTACCTCTTCGCAAATATCTGAATAATGTTTAAACTCGATTTCAAGACCATTTTCACGCTTTTGTTCTCCTACTGAATTTGATACCTTTTCTCCAGATTCTTCGTCATCTGTAGAATCTTTATTCTGACATGTTCCAGAAATTTCTTAAAATCCTGAGCGTTACGAGAGTACTGAATTCCTCGTTCACTGCGGATAACTACGTTAGCTCCGACTCAGCCAATAATTGTGAATTTTTCTGCCGAGAATGTAGGGTCCGATTTTTGCTTTTTTTTGCATGGCTACTAACACCTTATCTCCCACCTTGATGTTTGAATCCTTAGCTCCCCTATATTTGTCGGCGTTTTTATTACTTTGAAGCTTAGATATTGCATCTTTTTCTTTGATATCAGTGCGATCCAATGGTTCTGAAGATTTAGTATCCCAAAGGCAAGGAAAAGTTTCACGGAACTTCCACCCTACCAATAATTCGAACCGTGTAATTCCCAGCCGTGATAAAGGACGAATTTTGTTTTGCGTATGCATATACTTCTTCAATGCGGTTCTTACTTTATCCAATTTGGCGGCAGCAAGAGCCTTTTTTATGCTTATATTTAGATTGTACACTCAAGGGAATGGACATTCGTATTGTAATGCCTCGGTCTTCCCATTTTTTAACAAAGTTATCGCTCTAAAAGGGTGGCCCATTATCACTTTGAATTGCCAACGGATAACCCCATACTTCGAATATTTTGCTCAGAGCAGCGTTGGTTGATATTGAATCTGTGTTTGCCATTTCGATAACTTGGATGTACCTAGAATAGGTATCCACTACAACCAAAAATTCTCCGTAGCAGAAATATTTGTTCGCGAAAAAAATAAATCTGCGAAATTTCCCACGGACCTTGTGGAAGCTCTCTACTTGTGAGTGGAATTGGCGAATTTTTATTTGAAAGCCTCAGACATGTTTCACAGTTATTGACATATTTCTGAACCATTGCACCCATTCCAGGCCACCAGAAATGGTTTCACAGAGTTCTTTTCATTGTTCTATGTGGCCTTAATGTGCTAATTCAATTGCCTTATAGCGCAAATTTAACGGTAATATCACTCGATCGGACCCTCCGCAGACAGCGAGGCTGGCGAGTGACAGCCATGGACCGAATAGAATGGAGACAACTTCTGTGTACAGCAGAGGCCACGCCGGCCTTAGTCTGATTGGCAAGGTAAGGTATCACTCGATCTTCTTTGAACATTAAGGATGTAGTTGATTAATCCTAGACAACTTCTGACTTCATTTTGATTTTAGCCTATGGAAATGTTGAATTGACTTTATTTTTTTCATGTTTAATACTCCTTCCGCCGGAAGACAAGTTAAAACCCCAAAATGTTACTTCTTGTTTATTAAATGAGCATTTCATTTCTTTAATCTTGACGTTATGATCTTCTAGTCGCTTCATAACTTCTTTAAGATTCTTGGCATGCTCATCTTTTGTTTTCCCGAAAAGTATGTCGTCCAAGTAATTTACCGTACCCTCACATCCAGAAAGGATTACGGACTGCATAACCTCTTGAAAAATGTCTGGTGCATTGCATAGTCCGAATGGCAATCGACGGCACCAATAAAATGAATTAAAGGGTGATACGGTCAAAATTTGGTCAAGGGAAAACGCGTGTAAATCGGTGAAATCGTTTATTTAAAAAATCAAATTAAATTTCTTTTTCAAGTTCAATTAGTATAAAATTCAGGAAAAATATTCAGTTAGGCTTCCGCTTTTCCAAATCCGAATTGCCGGGCCTTACGCTTGACCCCTGTCATCAGATTTTGTACAGCCACCTTGTCCACCTTCTTCGCCGCAGAAAGCCAGTTTGCCTTGAACTGCTGCTCGTCCTTAGCAGTTTTTTTGGTCTTCTTTAGGTTCCGCTTGACAATAGCCCAGTATTTCTCAATTGGGCGGAGCTCTGGCGTGTTGGGAGGGTTATTGTCCTTGGGAACCACCTGCACGTTGTTGGCGGCGTACCACTCCATGGCCTTTTTACCGTAATGGCAAGATGCCAAATCCGGCCAAAACAGTACGGAACAACCGTGTTTCTTCAGGAAAGGCAGCAGACGTTTATTCAAACACTCTTTCACGTAAATTTCTTGGTTGACAGTCCCGGAAGCTATGAAAATGCTGCTTTTCAAGCCACAGGTACAGATGGCTTGCCAAACCAGATATTTCTTTGCGAACTTTGACAGTTTCGTGCTTGAAAATATCTGCTACCTTTCCCCTTCCTTTTGCCGTATAAAACTCCTGTCCCGGAAGCTGCTTGTAGTCGGCTTTGACGTAGGTTTCGTCGTCCATTACCACGCAGTCAAACTTCGTCAGCATCGTCGTGTACAGCCTCCGGGATCGCGCTTTGACCGTCGTATTTTGTTTATCATCGCGATTTGGAGTCACTACCTTCTTGTAAGTCGATAGTCCGGCTCGTTTTTTGGCTCGATGCACGGTTGTAGACGATACACCCAGCTTATTTGCGGCATCTCGGAGAGATAGGTTAGGGTTTCGCTTGAAACTACCGGCAACTCTCTTTGTCGTCTCAGCGGCTTCCGGTTTTCGATTTCCCCCCGATCCAGACTTCCTGGCTGTCGACAAACGTTCCCCAAACACTTTAATTACATTTGTAACGGTTGATTTGGCAACTTTTAGCGATTTTGCCAACTTTGCGTGCGAGTAGCTCGGATTTTCGCGATGCGCGAGCAAAATTTTGATACGCTGCTCTTCTTGCTTGGACGGCATTTTGACAACTGAAGAGTGAATTCCAAAATCAAAATAGGAGCAACATTCTACACACACACACCTTCAAAATGAGGGGTGTTCAGGTTTTTTAAATGCAAAATTGAAAGAAATACGTCAAGTTGATATTGACCAAATTTTGACCGTATCGCCCAATACATGAGAAAAAAATGGTCAAATGTCGACATCGTCAAGTACGATGTGAAAAAAAATGCATTCTTTAGATCGATGGTTCAGAACCAGTTTTCCCCGTTCAACTCCCCCTTGGTATATTTTCCATGGTTCAAACAAGTCAAACTCTGACTGCTTGGGGGTCCACTTAACAAAATCCGATTGAGCTCAAATTTTGCATGCGAATTTTTTTTTGTCTTTGTTTATACTCTTCTTTGAAATTCGAAAAGTAGCTTTTGATTGGCACCCTATTGCATATGTTAGGTCTGTTTTAGAGTTTGTAGTATTTTGTGATCTCCATTTAGCACCACTACCACGATTAGCACCACCACCAACAACAATAACTAATGTATTCACCAAGGTGCAACGTGTCAACCGGCCGATGTATATCGCCATATCGGTACGTCATTCTTCTTCATTTTTCTTGAGTTGTATGTATTGATGTAAGCTACAAGTTTGTTTAAGACACCAAATGTGTTCACAATTTGATTTTGGCATTCCTTATTTTTTTTAACTTACTCGTTTATTTGAGAGGCTCAAGTGCCATAGGCATAACGGAGCCGATTTCTTTTTCATTTTTATAATGACAATAACTTACTAACTATGTTAATTTTGGAAAGCCGAAAAACTCGCGACTTGGTCGAGGTTAGGGATTACAATAATTCTGGTAGGAATGGGGAAGTAGGAATCTTAACGTTAGCTTTCAACGGCAGGTTGGCGATGCGAAATTGTTGCTGTTGGTCTGGCGTAGATGTTGCGTTGCGTTAAGCTGTAACGATACAACGGAAGCGATATTACGGGGGAGGGGGCGAGGTGGACATGTTAAAACGACAGCTAAGAGAGGATCAAACGAATACATCTATTTGTTTCAAGAACTTGTAAATTAGCCCCATATAGTCCAAGTCCAGCTTACCCAGCACATCTCTGATATCTTCCTTCTCTGGTTTCCCTCGGGCCCGTAGGGATGCGCAAAGATCAGATCTGTCAATTTCGAAATGGAGGCAATACCAGACAACATGGTTGATGTCCTGATAACCTGCACCACAGCCGCATTGATTGGTGTCTGAGAGCCCTATTCGATAGAAATGCGAGCCTAGCGAGTAGTGATTGGACATTAGACGACACATTACCTTGATAAAATCCCGGCTTATATCCAAACCTCTGAACCACGATTTTTTCGATACCTGTGGGAGAATAGAATGTAACCATCTGCCCAAATCCCCTGCATCCCATTTTTGTTGCCAGATGATCAAGGCCTGTTGACGCGAAATAGCAAAAAATTCGTTGAAGGCGATTTGTCGAACATAAATATCGCCTGTCATAGCGCCCACCTTGACAAGTGAGTCCGCTTTCTCATTACCCGGAATGGAGCAATGAGAACGGACCCAAACCAAGGTGATGGTGTAGGAATTGTTCGATAGAGCACTCAAAAAAGATCGTATTTCGCTAACGAAATACGGTGAGTGCTTTGCTGGCCTCATCGAACGAAGAGCCTGAAGTGAGCTGAGACTATCCGTAAAAAGAAAAAAATGATCAGAGGGAAGAGAGGCAATTTGCTCTAATGCATAGTGTATAGCCGCCAGCTCTGCGATGTATACGGGGCAAGGATTTTGTAGTTTGAAGGAGGCGCTATGAATTTCGTTAAAAACACCAAATCCAGTGGAATCATTTGTTTTTGACCCGTCGGTGTAAAACTTCCTGTCACATCTGATATGGCCAAACTTACTTGCAAAAATTAATGGAATGTACTCCGAACGGAGTGGATCTGGTATTCCGCGAGCTTCTTGCTTCATGGTCAGATAAAAAACTACAGTAGAACTAGAGAAGTCTTGGGAGTAATCACGATTAGGAACATTCGAAGAAGGGCTCACCTCCAGAGTCATGTACCAGTAGTACAGTGTCATGAACTTAGTTTGAGGATTTCGTTCGATTAGCTTTTCAAAATTTGCAATTACCAATGGATTTAACACCTCACAGCGGATGAGGAACCGGAACAATAGCTCCACAAAACGATCTGATAAAGGAAGAACTCCTGCTAATACCTCTAAACTCATAGTATGAGTTGAGTTCATGCAGCCTAACGCGATACGAAGACAACGGTACTGGATTCGCTGCAGCTTCAGAATATAAGTTTTCGCGGCAGATTGAAAACAGAAACTACCGTACTCGAGAACCGACAGAATTGTTGTACGATACAGCTTTATCAGATCTTCCGGGTGGGCTCCCCACCATGTTCCGGTGATAGTACGCATGAACTTTATTCGCTGCTGGCATTTCTGAATCAGATACTTAATGTGCTTTCCCCAGGTACATTTAGAATCGAACCAGACCCCTAGGTATTTATAAGACAAACTTTAAGTTATTGTTTCACCCATAAGTTGAAGCGGTATTTGTGCTGGTTCACGCTTCCTAGAAAAAACAACTAACTCAGTTTTCTCCGGAGAGAATTCGATACCCAGCTTTACAGCCCAGGTAGACAAATTGTCTAAAGTATCCTGCAACGGTCCCTGCAAGTTGTTCGCCCCTGGTCCTACAATTGAAACAACGGCGTCATCCGCAAGCTGTCTTACCGTGCAATTTTCCATGAGGCAGCTATCGATGTCTCTGACATAAAAATTATAAAAAAGGGGGCTTAAACAAGAGCCCTGGGGGAGACCCTTGTAGCTAATTCGTGAAGTTGTCGAAGACCCATGAGAAAAGCTCAAATGTTTCTCAGACAACAAATTGAACTAATAGTTGTTTAGTAATGGTGAAAGGCCACACTCGTGGAATTTGTCTGAAAGGACGTCTACACAAACTGAATCAAAAGCCCCCTTAATGTCCATGAAAACTGAACCCATTTGCTCATTTTGGGCATAGGCCAGCTGTATTTCCGTTGAAAGCAGCGCAAGACAATCGCTCGTTCCTTTGCCTCTGCGGAAACCAAATTGAGTATGAGATAGAAAGCCATTAGATTCAATCCATTTGTCGAGCCGATGGAGAATCATCTTCTCTAGCAGCTTCCGTATACACGAAAACATCGCAATTGGACGATAAGAGTTGTAATCCGACGCGGCTTTCCCGGGTTTTTGTATAGCTATAACTCTAACCTGCCTCCATTCATCCGGAACAATATTGCACTCCAGGAACTGATTAAATAAGTTCAGCAAGCGCCTCTCTACGACGTCTGGGAGGTTTTTCAACAAGTTAAACTTGATTTTATCCATTCCTGGCGCAGAATTATTGCATGAAAGAAGAGCAAGTGAGAATTCAAGTATAGAAAAGGGCGCATCCAATTCGTTACGATTGGTTTGAGTATCGCAAGTAATTCGTTGCATCGGAACCGAATCTGGGCACACTTTCTTAGCGAACGCGTAGACCCACCGGGAAGAGCTTTCCTTGTCTTCATTCACCGACGACGCATTTCGCATTCTTCTCCCGACGGTCCAAAGAGTTCTCATCGACGTCTCACGCGATAGCCCTTCGACGAAGTGACGCCAATATCCGCGTTTCTTGGCTTTGGCGAGGCTCTTAAACTCACGCTCAAGAGCAATGTACCACTCGTAGTTATCTCGCGAACCGCGCTTCCGATATGCTTTAAACGCGACGGATTTTTCACGGTAGACTTCAGTACATTCGTCGTCCCACCACGGAGTGGGCGAACGTCGGCGAATTGTTGATCCTGGTACCGGTCTGCGCTGTGCGTCGATCGCACATTTGAGGATTAACCCGGATAAAAACCGATACTCTTCCAACGGAGGAAGGACTTCGACCGATTTCTCGCCATCGATGATCGCTTCAGCGAATTTACCCCAGTCTATGCATTTCGTGAGGTCGTACGCAATGTCGATCGAGCGAGATTGACACGAACCATTGGTGATTGAAATTTTGATAGGCAGGTGATCACTACCATGGGGATCTTGAATCACTTTCCACGTGCAATCCAATGATAGTGAATTCGAACAGATTGAGAGGTCTAATTTGCTTCCAGGGTTTGGAGGTGGAGCCACGCGTGTTACTTCCCCAGTATTCAAAATAGTCAAGTTGAAGTAGTCCATGAGGTCTAGTATCAATGCAGAACGGTTGTCGTTGTACGGTGACCCCCAGGCTGTACCGTGAGAATTAAAATCTCCTAATATCAACCGTGGCTCTGGCATTGCGAGGCAAATAGTCGAAAGATCCCTGCGGGATATTGCCGTATTCGGCGGCAGGTATATGCTGGTTATACTAAAACTTTTGCCTCGAATAGTCACTTGGCATGCAACTACTTCAAAGCCTGTCATCGAGGGGAGATCAATTCTATAAAAGGAGTGGAGCTTATTAATCCCCAATAGCACCCCTCCATATGAGTCCCCTCGATCCTGCCGAATAATGTTAAAATCGTGGAGAGAGAAATCTTTATCAGAAGAGAGCCATGTTTCACAGAAAGCAATGTTTCACAGAGAGCAAATACGTCACAATGCGATTTGTGAACTAAAAACTTAAAAGCGTCCAAATTTTTTAGAATACTTCTACTGTTCCATTGTAGTACTTCGATCATATCCCCGACCTCATTGGATAAATTATCCACCGAAAGATATGATTGAATCAAGAAGAGGCCATTTTGAAGACAGTTTCTTTAGAAGAGGTTTCACAAATGTAAGGATCATGTTGATGAGGTTTCTCGTTGTCAGTGAGACCTCGAAAATGGTGAAGATGAATTCCACAATCCCAGAAAGAGACATTTTTTCGGAGTCTTCGACTTGACACGGTCGAGATTCCGGATGCCTTGGTAGTTGGCGTTCTGGGCAAAAAACTGGAACAACTGGGGTTTTAGATGTTCCCGGAAGTGGCGGAAAGTCACCAGCCAGTGGTTTAAAACCTGGAGGAGAAACTTTTTTTTTATTGCCACCACTTCTTAAATTGTTCAGAGGAGGGTGAGGAGCCTGTTCTACAGTCAGCGCGTTTTGAGATGCTTGCTGACGGTGCCGTTGACGTCTTGCTGTAGCGCGCTTTCTCTTCGCTCCCGTCCGAACAACAGAGTACTCCTCAGCATCCTCTAAGTCTGAGCCCTGATCATCTATGGGCAGGGAAGAAAATACACTAAGGTTTTTTTTTACACGGTTTTTTTTTGCACGGTTTTTTTTTGCACGGCTTTTTTTGCACGGATTCCGGAATTAACACGGTTTTTTTTGCACGGTTTTTTCCAACCCGTGTAAAAAAAAACCGTGCTATTTCCGAAAAACCGTGTTTAAAAAAACTGTGTTAATTCCGAAATCCGTGTAAAAAAAAAACTTAGATAACATGTTAAGTCTTTTGCAATGGAAAACACTTAAAAGATTTTCTAAACGGTGGAATGGATAGCAAAACAAGTTACAAGAGTCAAGCGAAGGCTCCAAGGCCAGAACACAAAATAGGACCGGAGTGAATGTGTATGGGGATAAGTGGGAATAATACAAGTACATTCATGATGGCATATCTCGAGACCCTTAATATCTGCAAGCACACATACATTTTCATACACACACTCACATAAGCACATGTAAAATCATACACACGTACACACGCTCCCACGTTCATTTATACGCACCTTGACATAAACAAACGCGGTTTTCAAACACACGCACAAACACAAACACACTCACACACACACACACACACACACACACACACACACACACACACGACCATACATACAAACACCTATATGCACACATAAATATTTATCCCCTCACCGAACAAGTAGAACAATTTGGAAATACTTAATTTCGTATGCTCACTAGCGCCACGTAGCGGTAGAAGTCCGAATGGAACGGTTCACGTATCGTAATTCCCGTAATTCCCTTGACCTTCTGAACAACTTTGTCGAAAACTAGAACTTTCTATCTTATTAGAATCACGAGATAGAACAAGTTTAAAATATTCAATTTTGCATGCTCATTAGCGCCACGTAGCGGTGGAATTTTGAAAGAACGACCCATCTTTTGAATGCCCTTGATCTGCTGAACAACTTTGCCGATGACTAGAACTATCCATCTTATCGGAATCTCGAATCAGAACAAGTTGCAAATGCTCAATTTCGTATGCTTACTAGCGCCACGTTGTGGTGAAATTCTGAACAAAACGCTTCTTTTTTCAAATGTTCTTGACCTTCTGAACAACTTTGCTCAAGACCGCACCTTTGCAGATATTAAGGGTCTCGAGATATGCCATCATGAATGTACTTGTATTATTCCCACTTATCCCCATACACATTCACTCCGGTCCTATTTTGTGTTCTGGCCTTGGAGCCTTCGCTTGACTCTTGTAACTTGTTTTGCTATCCATTCCACCGTTTAGAAAATCTTTTAAGTGTTTTCAATTGCAAAAGACTTAACATGTTATCAAAGTTTTTTCTACACGGATTTCGGAATTAACACGGTTTTTTTTACACGGTTTTCGGAATTAGCACGGTTTTTTTTACACGGTTTTTCGGAATTAGCACAGTTTTTTTTTACACGGATTCCGGAATTAACGCGGTTTTTTTTTGCACGGTTTTTTTTACACGGTACGTATTCCCCGTGTAAAAAGAAACCTTAGTGTATATTGTTGTCTGGTTGGGCTGGTGGAACAGCGGCCGGTGGGATCTTTTTAAGAATCTCTGCATAAGACCGCTTCGACCGCTGCTGCAGCGAACGAATTTGGTGTTTCTTCTGCTCTATATACTTCGGGCATACAGCGAGATCATGTGGAGCTTCCCCACAGCATATACACTTGGGGTCCGTACTGCAGGGACCCTCCACATTTTGCTCACCGCATTTGCCGCATCGTGCTTTGTTACAGCAGTAAGGTGCAGTATGACCCAACTGCTGGCACTTGTCACAGTGCATGACCGTCGGTACATAGAGGCGAACAGGTAAACGAAGCGTCCCCAACTCGAGGAAATTCGGCAGGGCAGCTCCACAAAAGATTACACGAAACGAGTTTGAGGGCTTTTTTGTGCCATCGGATGACACATGGTTCATTTGCCTGACATCAAGTACCTGAACTGATGGAACGGCACGATTTTTGAACCCACCAGTTCCATGGGACTTGATGTCAGCGCACGTCAAAAACGGTTCGGTGACCACTCCGGCTATTTCTACTACGTGCGAGGAAAGATACACGTGGTATTCTAGAGAAAAAAGCTCTGAGGCGACAATCCTGTTAGCTTCTTCACGATCACTTAGAGTGATGCGAAGCTTACTGCGACTGGGAGAGGTTATATCTTGAATGCTCCGAAACGACTTTGTCAGATCTTTTTCTATTTGAAATTTATTCAACGGTTTACTCTTGGGCCGAAAGAAAACCAGAAAAGGACCTTTAGATCCGGGTGGATAAGCTTTCCGGCGGGGAGCTCGGAGGAGGATGTACCAGAAGTTGCATCGGTTGGTGTTGGCTTCGAAGCTTGTTCTGTCTCCATTAAAGGTAAATGGGGAAAAGGTTGTAGAATAGGAGGAATATCATCATCCGAATCATCAGACTCCTCCGAACCCCGGCTCGGATTATTTTTATCCATCGTGGGGACTTAGAACGCCCACGAGGAGAATTAAATTAAAATGTTCAATTCAATATAAGGAAGAAAAATTGAAATTGAAAAAAAAACAAAATATACTATAAAAATGTAAAACACAATAAAGATTTTAAAACAAATACGTAGGTTATTTATTTATTTCATCGCAGCGATTATATTAACCTAAAACATGCTCAAAAAAAATTCACATACACAGCTCCTATCACAGAGAGAAAAAAAAAATTCAAAAATTACGAAAATCTCGTCCACTTATTGGTGGATTAATCAATAATCCAAAAAAAAAATTATACTTATAGAATACTAATAAATACTTATAGGATACTAATCAATATTAAGAAACGTTTCTTGTTATCTGGGAGGATTAATCAACAAGAAAAATTTCAAATCAAAGAAAAAATAATATATATACAAAAAAAATAAAAAATTATAAATAAATAAATGAAATATTTTCTACCGGTGAGGTAATTCTGCCTGCTAGGGGGATTGTCCTCTATCGTCAGAGAGTAGTGGAGCAAAGTGGAAATAAAAAGAAATGTTTACCTATTGTTACACTTTGGTATGATGCGGCTGCTACTTCTCGGTATGCACACAGGCTATTGTAAAGCCTCCGGGTGCGTGAGGAACAAAGCCTCGATTGACGCGATGGGATAGTGCTGTGTTGATGAGATGTGATGATGATGATAGCCGTCGTGGGGGAGAACAATATTCTTGCCACTTTCGGTGTCAATTACGGGTCGTTGAATGGTCCTTTACTAGGCTCGCCTGTAAAGGCCACTTCCTTCGTCCGAACGTCGCACTGTGGCACTATTTTACCAGCTGTTACACCAGCCTTAGTGCAGAAAAACCCACGATCGTGGGAAAAAACAGCAATATCCAAAACGTAATTGGATTGCGGAGCTAACGAAGTTGAACTTGCACACTCGAACGTTCGACAAGGAATGGTTTGGCATTCCTTGTTGAACGTTCGAGTGTGAATTTTCAACTTCCACTAGCTCCGCAATCGAATTACGTTTTGGTTTTGTTTTTTTCCCACGATCGTGGTTTTTTTTTCTGCACTAAAGCTGGTGTAACAGCTAGTTAAATAGTGCCACTGTGTGACGTTTGGACGAAGGAAGTGGCCTTTACAGGCGAGCCTTGTGAAGGACCATCCAACGACCCGTCATCGACTCCGAAAGTGGAAAGAATATAATTTGTCTACCTGAGCTGTAAAGCTGGGTATCGAATTCTCTCCGGAGAAAACTGAGTTAGTTGTTTTTTTCTAGGAAGCGTGAACCAGCACAAATACCACTTCAACTCATGGGTAAAACAATAACTCATAGTTTGTCTTATAAATACCTAGGGGTCTGGTTCGATTCTAAATGCACCTGGGGAAAGCACATTAAGTATCTGATTTAGAAATGCCAGCAGCGAATAAACTTCATGCGTACTATCACCGGAACATGGTGGGGAGCCCACCCGGAAGATCTGATAAAGCTGTATCGTACAACGATTCTGTCGATTCACGAGTACGGTAGTTTCTGTTTTCAATCCGCCGCGAAAACTTATATTCTGAAGCTGCAGCGAATCCAGTACCGTTGTCTTCGTATCGCGTTAGGCTGCATGAACTCAACTCATACTATGGTTTGGAGGTATTAGCAGGAGTTCTTCCTTTATCAGATCGTTTTGTGGAGCTATCGTTCCGGTTCCTCATCCACTGTGAGGTGCTAAATCCATTGGTAATTGGAAATTTTGAAAAGCTAATCGAACGAAATCCTCAAACTAAGTTCATGACACTGTACTATTGGTACATGACTCTGGAGGTGAGCCCTTCTTCGAATATTCCTAATCTTGATTACTCCCAAGACTTCTCTAGTTCTACTGTAGTTTTTTATCTGACCATGAAGCAAGAATCTCGCGGAATACCAGATCCACTCCGTTCGGAGTACATTCCATCAATTTTTTTCAAGTAAGTTTGGCCATATCAGATGTGACAGGAAGTTTTACACCGACGGGTCAAAAACAAATGATTCCACTGGATTTGGTGTTTTTAACGAAATTCATAGCGCCTCCTTTAAACTACAAAATCCGTGCTCCGTATACGTCGCAGAGCTGGCGGCTCTACACTATGCATTAGTGCGAATTGCCTCTCTTCCCTCTGATCAATTTTTCATTTTTACGGATAGTCTCAGCTCACTTCAGGCTATTCGTTCGATGAGGCCAGCAAAGCACTCACCGTATTTCGTTAGCGAAATACGATCTTTTTTGAGTGCTCTATCGAACAATTCCTACACCATCACCTTGGATTGGGTCCGTTCTTATTGCTCCTGCGGTGCCCGTCCTGCTCGGCAAAACTTACAACTAAAAAAAGCCCCGTCAAAAAGACGTTTGATGTGTCTCTGACTGTTATTTTGTGTATAAGCTTCGTATACTTTAGCAAGAGGTCCTTTGCTTGAACTTTCATCTGTTGATACTGAATCTGACTTTTCCATTGGTTAGAGGTGTTTAACGTAACCCGAACCAATCCATAACGGTGTATTTATTAACCAAGAGATGCTTGACGAATCTCTGATTATTAGTTTGTACTCTGTGAGTGATCCTCTTGTAGAATTACCGACCAAAAGGGGTTTTTGGCTTACCCCTGCAGTTTCCCTTCGTTTGCTTGGCCTGTGGTTTTCCTTCGACTGCTTCCGCTCTTCCTGCTCGTTGCCATTTGCTTATCTTTCCTGATAGCCCTCCGATTCCTTTCACCTCGATCTCGTTGTGTACTACCAGCACCATAAGTCCTCGAATCCTGCCCATTGACTTGCCGTGTCTTCCTCGTGTGGCCCTCAACCTTGTTGGCCAGCGGTCCCTTTAGCCACCTTGCTCGGTGTGTAGACAGAGTGTCATCGTCGTCTCACAGTGTTACCTCGGGGAAAACCCTAAACCTTTTGATCCTGTCGTTTTTTTTTCATATATGTATTTTTCTTGCACTTTTTGTGGTTGAAATTGTTTGGAAAATTCTATAATCAAATAAACGCGATTCGCAGCTTTTGTTGTTTTGCTTGCCTTTTTTTTTTCATAACAATGTGAGTTTTTTTTTTAGTAGTTTCATAGCATTTCCTTGTCTTATTTTTTTCAATCAATAGATTGGGACTTTACATTTCACTTCTTCTTTTTTTTTTTCTTGAGGTCCAGTATTATACGATAGAGAACGTAACCTCCAATTGAGAAGGGCACAGCAATGCAAGTAAAACATCTTAAAATCAAATCCTTGCATTCCTGTATATCCGGGCCTGAATACCTACCATATACTCTTACCCAGTTGTTCGCTCCATGTTCGCGTGTGTTGCGCTGTGTCCTCGCACCCCTCCCTTATTGAAGGCCTTAGGTGGGACTGTAAATAAACTCAAAATCTTATATAAGTATAACCGTATAAAAGATATTTATTCCATTCCAATTCTCTTCTGATAAAGATTTTTCTTTCCACGATTTTAACATTATTCGGCAGGATCGAGGGGACTCATATGGAGGGGTGCTTTTGGGGATTAATAAGCTCCACTCCTTTTATAGAATTGATCTCCCCTCGATGACAGGCTCTGAAGTAGTTGCATGCCAAGTGACTATTCGAAGCAAAAGTAGTATAACCAGCATATACCTGCCGCCGAACACGGCAATATCCCGCAGGGACCTTTCGACTATTTGCCTCGCAATGCCAGAGCCACGGTTGATATTAGGAGATTTTAATTCTCACGGTACAGCCTGGGGGTCACCGTACAACGACAACCGTTCTGCATTGATACTAGACCTCATGGACTACTTCAAATTGACTATTTTGAATACTGGGGAAGTAACACGCGTGGCTACAACTCCAAACCCTGGAAGCAAATTAGACCTCTCAATCTGTTCGAATTCACTATCATTGGATTGCACGTGGAAAGTGATTCAAGATCCCCATGGTAGTGATCACCTGCCTATCAAAATTTAAATCTCCAATGGTTCGTGTCAATCTCGCTCGATCGACATTGCGTATGACCTCACGAAATGCATAGACTGGGGTAAATTCGCTGAATCGATCATCGATGGCGAGCAATCGGTCGAAGTCCTTCCTCCGTTGGAAGAATATCGGTTTTCATCCGGGTTAATCCTCAAATGTGCGATCGATGCACAGCGAAGACCGGTACCAACAATTTTTTTTTTTCGCCGTCGTTCGTCCACTCCTTTGTGGGATGACGAATGTACTGAAGTCTATCGTGAAAAATCCGTCGCGTTTAAAGCATATCGGAAGCGCGGTTCGCGAGATAACTACGAGTGGTACATTGCTCTTGAGCGTGAGTTTCAGAGTCTCGCCAAAGCCAAAAAAACACGGATATTGGCGTCACTTCGTCGAAGGGCTATCGCGTGAGACGTCGATGAGAACTCTTTGGACCGTCGGGAGAAGAATGCGAAATGCGTCGTCGGTGAATGAAGACAAGGTGGGTCTACGCGTTCGCCAAGAAAGTTTGCCCAGATTCGGTTCCGGTGCAACGAATTGCTCACGATACTCAAACCAATCGTAACGAATTGGATGCGCCCTATTCCATGCTCGAATTCTCACTTGCTCTTCTTTCATGCAACAATTCTGCGCCAGGAATGGATAAAATCAAGTTTAACTTGTTGAAAAACCTCTCAGACGTCGTAAAGAGGTGCTTGTTGAACTTATTTAACCAGTTCCTGGAGTGCAATATTGTTCCGGATGAATGGAGGCAGGTTAGAGTTATAGCTATACAAAAACCCGGGAAAGCCGCGTCGGATTACAACTCTTATCGTCCAATTGCGATGTTGTCGTGTACACGGAAGCTGCTAGAGAAGATGATTCTCCATCGGCTCGACAAATGGATTGAATCTAATGGCTTTCTATCTCATACTCAATTTGGTTTCCGCAGAGGCAAAGGAACGAGCGATTGTCTTGCGCTGCTTTCAACAGAAATACAGCTGGTATATGCCCAAAATGAGCAAATGGGTTCAGTTTTCATGGACATTAAGAAGGCTTTTGATTCAGTTTGTGTAGACGTCCTTTCAGACAAATTCCAAGAGTGTGGCCTTTCACCATTCTTAAACAACTATTAGTTCAATTTGTTGTCTGAGAAACATATGAGCTTTTCTCATGGGTCTTCGACAACTTCACGAATTAGCTAAAAGGGTCTCCCCCAGGGCTCTTGTTTAAGCCCCCTTTTTTATAATTTTTATGTCAGAGACATCGATAGCTGCCTCATGGAATATTGCACGCTAAGACAGCTTGTGGATAACGCCGTTGTTTCAATTGTAGGACCAGAAGCGAACAACCTGCAGGACCGCTGCAGGATACCCTAGATAATTTGTCTACCTGAGCTGTAAAGCTGGGTATCGAATTCTCTCCGGAGAAAACTGAGATAGTTGTTTTTTTCTAGGAAGCGTGAACCAGCACAAATACCACTTCAACTCATGGGTAAAACAATAACTCATAGTTTGTCTTATAAATACCTAGGGGTCTGGTTCGATTCTAAATGCACCTGGGGAAAGCACATTAAGTATCTGATTTAGAAATGCCAGCAGCGAATAAACTTCATGCGTACTATCACCGGAACATGGTGGGGAGCCCACCCGGAAGATCTGATAAAGCTGTATCGTACAACGATTCTGTCGATTCTCGAGTACGGTAGTTTCTGTTTTCAATCCGCCGCGAAAACTTATATTCTGAAGCTGCAGCGAATCCAGTACCGTTGTCTTCGTATCGCGTTAGGCTGCATGAATTCAACTCATACTATGGTTTGGAGGTATTAGCAGGAGTTCTTCCTTTATCAGATCGTTTTGTGGAGCTATCATTCCGGTTCCTCATCCACTGTGAGGTGCTAAATCCATTGGTAATTGGAAATTTTGAAAAGCTAATCGAACGAAATCCTCAAACTAAGTTCATGACACTGTACTATTGGTACATGACTCTGGAGGTGAGCCCTTCTTCGAATATTCCTAATCGTGATTACTCCCAAGACTTCTCTAGTTCTACTGTAGTTTTTTATCTGACCATGAAGCAAGAATCTCGCGGAATACCAGATCCACTCCGTTCGGAGTACATTCCATCAATTTTTTTCAAGTAAGTTTGGCCATATCAGATGTGACAGGAAGTTTTACACCGACGGGTCAAAAACAAATGATTCCACTGGATTTGGTGTTTTTAACGAAATTCATAGCGCCTCCTTTAAACTACAAAATCCGTGCTCCGTATACGTCGCATAGCTGGCGGCTCTACACTATGCATTAGTGCGAATTGCCTCTCTTCCCTCTGATCAATTTTTCATTTTTACGGATAGTCTCAGCTCACTTCAGGCTATTCGTTCGATGAAGCCAGCAAAGCACTCACCGTATTTCGTTAGCGAAATACGATCTTTTTTGAGTGCTCTATAGAACAATTCCTACACCATCACCTTGGTTTGGGTCCGTTCTCATTGCTCCTCCGGTGCCCGTCCTGCTCGGCAAAACTTACAACTAAAAAAAGCCCCGTCAAAAAGACGTTTGATGTGTCTCTGACTGTTATTTTGTGTATAAGCTTCGTATACTTTAGCAAGAGGTCCTTTGCTTGAACTTTCATCTGTTGATACTGAATCTGACTTTTCCATTGGTTAGAGGTGTTTAACGTAACCCGAACCAATCCATAACGGTGTATTTATTAACCAAGAGATGCTTGACAAATCTCTGATTATTAGTTTGTACTCTGTGAGTGATCCTCTTGTAGACATTTCTTTACATTTCACTTCTTCTTTTTTTTTTCTTGAGGTCCAGTATTATACGATAGAGAACGTAACCTCCAATTGAGAAGGACACAGCAATGCAAGTAAAACATCTTAAAATCAAATCCTTGCATTCCTGTATATCCGGGCCTGAATACCTACCATATACTCTTACCCAGTTGTTCGCTCCATATTCGCGTGTGTTGCGCTGTGTCCTCGCACCCCTCCCTTATTGAAGGCCTTAGGTGGGACTGTAAATAAACTCAAAATCTTCTTTAAGTATAACCGTATAAAAGATATTTATTCCATTCCAACTCTCTTCTGATAAAGATTTTTCTTTCCACGATTTTAACATTATTCGGCAGGATGGAGGGGACTCATATGGAGGGGTGCTTTTGGGGATTAATAAGCTCCACTCCTTTTATAGAATTGATCTCCCCTCGATGACAGGCTCTGAAGTAGTTGCATGCCAAGTGACTATTCGAAGCAAAAGTAGTATAACCAGCATATACCTGCCGCCGAACACGGCAATATCCCGCAGGGACCTTTCGACTATTTGCCTCGCAATGCCAGAGCCACGGTTGATATTAGGAGATTTTAATTCTCACGGTACAGCCTGGGGGTCACCGTACAACGACAACCGTTCTGCATTGATACTAGACCTCATGGACTACTTCAAATTGACTATTTTGAATACTGGGGAAGTAACACGCGTGGCTCCAACTCCAAACCCTGGAAGCAAATTAGACCTCTCAATCTGTTCGAATTCACTATCATTGGATTGCACGTGGAAAGTGATTCAAGATCCCCATGGTAGTGATCACATGCCTATCAAAATTTAAATCTCCAATGGTTCGTGTCAATCTCGCTCGATCGACATTGCGTATGACCTCACGAAATGCATAGACTGGGGTAAATTCGCTGAATCGATCATCGATGGCGAGCAATCGGTCGAAGTCCTTCCTCCGTTGGAAGAATATCGGTTTTCATCCGGGTTAATCCTCAAATGTGCGATCGATGCACAGCGAAGACCGGTACCAACAATTTTTTTTTTCGCCGTCGTTCGTCCACTCCTTGGTGGGATGACGAATGTACTGAAGTCTATCGTGAAAAATCCGTCGCGTTTAAAGCATATCGGAAGCGCGGTTCTCGAGATAACTACGAGTGGTACATTGCTCTTGAGCGTGAGTTTCAGAGTCTCGCCAAAGCCAAAAAACACGGATATTGGCGTCACTTCGTCGAAGGGCTATCGCGTGAGACGTCGATGAGAACTCTTTGGACCGTCGGGAGAAGAATGCGAAATGCGTCGTCGGTGAATGAAGACAAGAAAAGTTCTTCCCGGTGGGTCTACGCGTTCGCCAAGAAAGTTTGCCCAGATTCGGTTCCGGTGCAACGAATTGCTCACGATACTCAAACCAATCGTAACGAATTGGATGCGCCCTATTCTATGCTCGAATTCTCACTTGCTCTTCTTTCATGCAACAATTCTGCGCCAGGAATGGATAAAATCAAGTTTAACTTGTTGAAAAACCTCTCAGACGTCGTAAAGAGGTGCTTGTTGAACTTATTTAACCAGTTCCTGGAGTGCAATATTGTTCCGGATGAATGGAGGCAGGTTAGAGTTATAGCTATACAAAAACCCGGGAAAGCCGCGTCGGATTACAACTCTTATCGTCCAATTGCGATGTTGTCGTGTATACGGAAGCTGCTAGAGAAGATGATTCTCCATCGGCTCGACAAATGGATTGAATCTAATGGCTTTCTATCTCATACTCAATTTGGTTTCCGCAGAGGCAAAGGAACGAGCGATTGTCTTGCGCTGCTTTCAACAGAAAAACAGCTGGTCTATGCCCAAAATGAACAAATGGGTTCAGTTTTCATGGACATTAAGAAGGCTTTTGATTCAGTTTGTGTAGACGTCCTTTCAGACAAATTCCAAGAGTGTGGCCTTTCACAATTCTTAAACAACTATTTGTTCAATTTGTTGTCTGAGAAACATATGAGCTTTTCTCATGGGTCTTCGACAACTTCACGAATTAGCTCCAAGGGTCTCCCCCAGGGCTCTTGTTTAAGCCCCCTTTTTTATAATTTTTATGTCAGAGACATCGATAGCTGCCTCATGGAATATTGCACGCTAAGACAGCTTGTGGATAACGCCGTTGTTTCAATTGTAGGACCAGGGGCGAACAACCTGCAGGACCGCTGCAGGATACCCTAGATAATTTGTCTACCTGAGCTGTAAAGCTGGGTATCGAATTCTCTCCGGAGAAAACTGAGATAGTTGTTTTTTTTCTAGGAAGCGTGAACCAGCACAAATACCACTTCAACTCATGGGTAAAACAATAACTCATAGTTTGTCTTATAAATACCTAGGGGTCTGGTTCGATTCTTAATGCACCTGGGGAAAGCACATTAAGTATCTGATTTAGACATGCCAGCAGCGAATAAACTTCATGCGTACTATCACCGGAACATGGTGGGGAGCCCACCCGGAAGATCTGATAAACCTGTATCGTACAACGATTCTGTCGATTCTCGAGTACAGTAGTTTCTGTTTTCAATCCGCCGCGAAAACTTATATTCTGAAGCTGCAGCGAATCCAGTACCGTTGTCTTCGTATCGCGTTAGGCTGCATGAACTCAACTCATACTATGGTTTGGAGGTATTAGCAGGAGTTCTTCCTTTATCAGATCGTTTTGTGGAGCTATCATTCCGGTTCCTCATCCACTGTGAGGTGCTAAATCCATTGATAATTGGAAATTTTGAAAAGCTAATCGAACGAAATCCTCAAACTAAGTTCATGACACTGTACTATTGGTACATGACTCTGGAGGTGAGCCCTTCTTCGAATATTCCTAATCGTGATTACTCCCAAGACTTCTCTAGTTCTACTGTAGTTTTTTATCTGACCATGAAGCAAGAATCTCGCGGAATACCAGATCCACTCCGTTCGGAGTACATTCCATCAATTTTTTTCAAGTAAGTTTGGCCATATCAGATGTGACAGGAAGTTTTACACCGACGGGTCAAAAACAAATGATTCCACTGGATTTGGTGTTTTTAACGAAATTCATAGCGCCTCCTTTAAACTACAAAATCCGTGCTCCGTATACGTCGCATAGCTGGCGGCTCTACACTATGCATTAGTGCGAATTGCCTCTCTTCCCTCTGATCAATTTTTCATTTTTACGGATAGTCTCAGCTCACTTCAGGCTATTCGTTCGATGAGGCCAGCAAAGCACTCACCGTATTTCGTTAGCGAAATACGATCTTTTTTGAGTGCTCTATCGAACAATTCCTACACCATCACCTTGGTTTGGGTCCGTTCTCATTGCTCCTGCGGTGCCCGTCCTGGTCGGCAAAACTTACAACTAAAAAAAGCCCCGTCAAAAAGACGTTTGATGTGTCTCTGACTGTTATTTTGTGTATAAGCTTCGTATACTTTAGCAAGAGGTCCTTTGCTTGAACTTTCATCTGTTGATACTGAATCTGACTTTTCCATTGGTTAGAGGTGTTTAACGTAACCCGAACCAATCCATAACGGTGTATTTATTAACCAAGAGATGCTTGACAAATCTCTGATTATTAGTGTGTACTCTGTGAGTGATCCTCTTGTAGAATTACCGACCAAAAGGGGTTTTTGGCTTACCCCTGCAGTTTCCCTTCGTTTGCTTGGCCTGTGGTTTTCCTTCGACTGCTTCCGCTCTTCCTGCTCGTTGCCATTTGCTTATCTTTCCTGATAGCCCTTGCAGATCCCTTTCACCTCGATCTCGTTGTGTACTACCAGCACCATCAGTCCTCGAATCCTGCCCATTGACTTGCCGTGTCTTCCTCGTTGTGGCCCTCAACCTTGTTGGCCAGCGGTCCCTTTAGCCACCTTGCTCGGTGTGTAGAGTGTCATCGTCGTCTCACAGTGTTACCTCGGGGAAAACCCTAAACCTTTTGATCCTGTCGTTTTTTTTTCCATATTTGTATTTTTCTTGCACTTTTTGTGGTTGAAATTGTTTGGAAAATTCTATAATCAAATAAACGCGATTCGCAGCTTTTGTTGTTTTGCTTGCCTTTTTTTTTCATAACAATGTGAGTTTATTTTTTTTAGTAGTTTCATAGCATTTCCTTGTCTTATTGTTTTTTTTTTCAATCAATAGATTGGGACTTTACATGTCACTTCTTCTTTTTTTTTTCTTGAGGTCCAATATTATACGATAGAGAACGTAACCTCCAATTGAGAAGGACACAGCAATGAAAGTAAAACATCTTAAAATCAAATCCTTGCATTCCTGTATATCCGGGCCTGAATACCTACCATATACTCTTACCCAGTTGTTCGCTCCATGTTCGCGTGTGTTGCGCTGTGTCCTCGCACCCCTCCCTTATTGAAGGCCTTAGGTGGGACTGTAAATAAACTCAAAATCTTATATAAGTATAACCGTATAAAAGATATTTATTCCATTCCCACAACTAAACCTATATTTTTAATCTTATTTTTGTCCTAAGAATGTGCTGACACGAGTTGTATATCGTTCAAGTAAATTAAATACTGAATAATACATTTTGTTCATTCAAAATACCGTCATAGAGTAGCGCATTATAAAATAAACATATTTTCCCCTGTAGTATAATTATACTGACTTCACTTGTGCATCATGTTAATCGTGGGTTTCGCTTTGCACTTCTGAATGATTATTAATGCTCTAAAAAAAATCATTTCATATTCCTTCCAATTATATCTTATTCTGTCGTACAGTATTTTGCTGCTGTTTTCCACATTTCACGCATTATTTCATATCATTTTTTTTCCTGAAGTTCTTTTAAAACAAATTTGCGATATTCTCTTCCATTTCCATTTTAAGAAGCCTTACCCGAAAAGGTTCTAGATCGTTAGTCATATAATCAAAGTTGTTATGCATTATGACGCCACTGATTCTTCGATCATTTCCTCGATCAGTCTATTTCATGTAAATTGATGTTTTTAATACACACCCATGTAGATTTTTCATTTTCGATTATACTGTCTATATTTTGCTTATTGAGAGGCATACTCCTAGTCTCTTTTATTATTTCATCATATCGCTTCATATCTGTTTCAATCTCTTCCTTATAACCTGACTTTTTTGTTTCGTTTTTTTCATTGTTATAATCAGGTTTATGTGCAGCTAAATTCTTCTTTGTTTTCTTCTGATGAATATTTTCCTCATCTTCGTCTATTTTAACTTTTTTATCGGATTTCGGTGGTTTTTCTGTTTTTTCTCTCAATCCCTGTGGATTAAATTTATACTTTCGCGTAAAACAGGAGATTTCTCCTTTAAACAACAGAAAAATAGCGCAAGTACCCCTCCTATAACCACAACGGTTGTCGTGGTGAACCACGGATTTTCTAACGGAGCGTATATTAAGTTCTGTAAGACCGTATGTTGGGTCTTTAATTCTTTAACATTGACGCCTATATCAAAAAGACGTTTTTTATCTAAGAAGGAAAATAATTCATTAGATTTATTCAACATCGGAATTTTATCATATTCCGGATGTTCTACTGCATAATCAGTCAAATTAAATACCGGCTGATGTATAAGTAGTTCAGTATTGACATATTCTTCATCAAAGTATGAAATTGTATTTTGGTCTGTGGATATTGTCATGCCTTGTTCGATGTGAAACTTCCGCGTTCCCAAAATATTTATGCTTGTTATGTTGGGGCCATGTGTAATATTTAATTTAGTCTTCAAAGGCGCCACATACATCCATACGTTTGGTTCCAATGTTGCTATCCAAACAACATGGCTCGCTTTTAAAACTTTTGTCTCGCATATTGAAGAAAAGTTTTTAATAAGTAATTCGGTGAAACAATATTCACTTTCTCTTAAATTTATTTGAACTTTTTTAATATTGCATAATCTCGAATCGCCCAATTCTTTACAGTGTGAGAATTCTTCTGATGTCAAAACGTATCCCTGTTCTAAATCACTATTAAAATCATCACAATCACAAAAAAATCATTATTAAAATGTCGTAAGCCATATCTAAAAGCGTGGTGAAATTTTTTTTTTTTTTTTTTTTGGGGGTATCTAGCTGGAGCTGCGTGACAGCTTGGTTGTCAAGACTAGACCCTTTCCCAACGTTGCCTATACTATGTCCAATACCTTAGAAGAACTAGCCTATGTTGGCCACTTGAGCACTAATTGAAGTATTTAGTATTGGACCATAGTATTTTTTATAAATTTCAGTTTCAGTTTCCCCGCGATGATATTTTGTTATGCAGTCGTACTTTGGAAGCTCCAATTGATACCTAAAATAAAGCCCCCAGTGCTGAAGTCATCTCTGTACCGTATGCAGTTGTAAATAGACTTCTAAAACTATGTAAATTGCCAAACAATAATTCCTAGGGACGACATTCAGGCCTTTGATGTAGTCTATGTTGACAACTAGTAGTACTGAAGTCCACCCCAAGAAGTACTGCAACAAGAGTATACACAAAATTTATTATTCATACAGCGGATGTTATTTTTAGGCAATTGCGATGGTGCGCCTATGTTGGCCACTTACAGCACTGAGGTATCTTCTAATAATACTTCCAAACGTTTGAATTAGTATGTAATGAGCTTCCATTTTAAAGTGTGTTATAAGGGTCAGTCGTTCAGGTTGTTTTATGCCAATTTACCTTTGTTTTCCGATGATCCAGACTCAGGGGTACCGTTTTAACATACATACCATCTTCCTTTCCATTACATACGGCTCACGGTTTCCATGATACTCTCTGATTTGATGAATTTTACCTGGGCGGCATTTAGCTCTTGAAACCCAGAATAAACATTTGTTGCCTCACTTTCTATTCCACGAGGTACTTGCACCTCACAACCGCTCACGGCCATGATGATTGTAATGTCGCATGCAGAGAGTGAGTAACATAGAAATTAAAAGAGAATAATTTAGTATTAGTACCATGCAGGGTTTATGTGGGATTATTGGTGATATTTTCATAAGGACTTTTCATTTTTCTGACTAAAAAGTTTGAGTCATTCCAAACCAACCACCAAGGAGAGAGAAAAAAAGGAAAAATACTGGCTTGAACCCCACATTACAGCCTACTCTACAGCCTGGAATCTAGTTGCTATCCCGAATATAAAATATTTCGAATAATAACCTATCACTTTGTCCGCCTTAGTCTGTTCTTGTCTTCTGCGCAATTCAGTTAAATTCTATAGTTCTGTTGTGGAATCGTTTACGTTTACTTGTCTGTTCATTGCCTTCTTTTTATTTGTCTAATACTAATCTCTAAGTCGTTTAATCGCTTCAAAGTCTAACAATCTTGGTCAGCTATTAGATTCACTTTTCGGTGACAAGGTAAAGCTTCTTCACGCCTAGTCCCTATCTATTATTGAAAAATTATCGAGAAAGAAGCCGTTAAGAGATTGTTTATATACCATTGTTATAATGTGTGGTATTTTTATTATAACTCTTTGAAATGAGAAATAACAAAATAAGAATGGTGCCACGTTCGTAGTTTTAATCAAACTTCTTCTCAGTGAATCCAACAGTCGGTTCCCTACATATGTCAATACTCTTTAACACAGTGTTTATCAATATATACCTGTCTAGCTAGATTTATAATTAAGCGTGGCTTCGGCTCATCATGTCAGGGAACGCTAAGAAAGGTGCCGCAGCCCAGAAGAAATCCAACATCATTATTAATGAGGAAAGAGCCCCACCAGACCGCACCAACATTCAAGGCCCCCAGACAGGATGTCCGTTGATTCACATCTGTAAAATCAGTGCATCAATGCCAGATATGTGACGCGGCGTTAAATCAAAATATTCAAGATGTGATACTACCACGTCAGGATATGTCTTTGGTTACCATCTCAATGCTGATGGCGTAGGCCCTCCCATCGCGGCCAGATCACATATCCGAGGGGAGGGATCTAAAAGCGTGGTGAAATTATACCTTTACCTAATGCTTATTATTATTTTCAATTTGTTGGTAATTTTGAACTCATATTCTATTACGTTAAATATTTCGGGAAATATTTCCCCGTTCCTCTTTCTAGGAAAATCAATGTCGTTTGAAAGATTGACTTGGAGCTTTTCAAGTTGAATCAAGAATTTTTTTGGCTCAATGAGGTCTAGCAATACGTATACATTTAATTTGTTTTTAAGTAGAATATTTAAAATAATCATCTGACATTGTTTGATGTTGTCGGACAGTCGTGCTACCCATAATCCTAGGTCAATCAATTCTGATTCTAGGTAAATTATTGTCTTTATATCATTTGTAAATTTTAATCCCTGTTTAATTTCGTTTCTCATTCCGTTGCAATTTTCATTAATCCATTTCATCTTCCGTTCAACTTTATCTGAAGCGTTATTGAGTAAATCATGCATAGAATCCACCACATAATTTTGATGATCTAAGGAATTCTTGATGCTCTCCTCATTGCTCCTTAATTTGTCTAAATTCGTGTCGATTCTTGACCTATCTTTCGAGTCCATTGCCCCAAGTGAAGTCCAAAATCCTCTGGCTACTCTTCTGGGGAAAAAAGCTCTAATGAAACCCTGCTTCGATATAATTTTCTCCGACTCAATCTCTACGTTCGAGGTGAGATGATCGCATTTCATATTTGTTACCTGAACTGATTACATGTTGCATGATTCTTTATACAATGCCAGCGATCTTACCAGGTTACCGACTTTATCGTCCAGCATGTTGAAGTCCAGTCTAACTTTTACACCGAACCTTCCTTGCATAATATGGGTATTACCCAATTTTTCCATGAATAATTTTGGACTCTCGTCAGCTCTCAACCGTGAACTGGCAATGGGGATCCTGTGAAGGATGAGACAAAATATTTCTTTTAGAATAAGGGACTAGCTTCTTAATTACACTCACTAAGTCTATGAGTATGATGGTCGTCTATTCATGTGATTCTGAATTTAATAATATAAGTTTCCATCAGTCTTTATTTTTTTTGTGTTGGATATGTTGGATTTCTAAAGACCAATTAAACAGCCTTTCATTGTCTTGGCCTATTATTCAACGTACTTTTTCAGTCTGTTGTTATGGATTTTTTTCAACTTGTTACCATTTTTGATCACCGTTGTTTGCTCGCTCGGTAAATCCATAACTACGTAAGGACCTCTCCAGGTACTTTGCAGTTTTTGGCCCACTCCGGTTGGATTGCCCTGAACAAGAACCAATTCACCCCACATTGGTTGCCACTCTGCAGCTCCCTTATCATAAATAATTTTTCGTTTCTCCTTAGAGATCAGTAAATTTTTTCTGGCATTATCGTGAAACTCACGCAGGATAGTCTCGATTTCGTCATTGCTAACCTGAATACGTTCTGAATCCGCATTATACAAAGAAAAATCGTTTTAGTGTTTCATTGCCAAAAATTGAATCATTTCTAAAATTTCAAACTGTTTGATTTTCTGGAAAGAGGTGATGTGAATTCTCCTCGATGATCTGATTAAATCAGCGTTTTTACTTAAGCATTTGTGAAATTTGTAAAAAAAATTCTTGCTATTTATTAATGAATTATTTTTGCCTTCAATTAGGCCGGAACAAATCCTGATTTCTTCTTTTGTCACACGGCGTCCACTCCAGTCGAGGGGGGGGGGAGAACAAAAAATAAACAATAAAAAATTATAAAAAAACCAAGAAATCACTGTATACAGTAATAAAATTGTATGTTTTAAAATTTAAATGATTACCCTCCACCTTTGAGCGCCCGTCTAGCGTCCTGGGAGGTGTGGGTTAGATTACCACCGATTGGCAGTGAATTATTTTTTTCACCATTTTCCTATTTTTTCACATGTTCTTAGCTTTCGAGTATTGTTGTCCGAAATCTATATTCATGATTTAATAGGTTTCTTACATGTTGGGAACGAAGATTAATATGGGACTGACAAATGATCGCTGTTCCAATGAATTATATTCATGGACACTGGATTGAATAGAGTGACGAATTGTGTCTAAAAGATAGTAAATGTATTTTATTATGGAGAAAATCGAAAAAACGTATATTATGCTCACTTGTGACTCGGAATAAAAAACAACATGTATTTACACAGCGTGGTAGCTGTCATAAGTACGCCCTTTTCTCGAGTAATTCGTGAAATGGCCATAACACCAAATGTAAACAATGAATGATCGTCGAAAGTTTGATATTTATGAATTGCATGACAATTTTAGTAAATTTAACTTTTCATGCAATTCCTGAAAACTATTTGTGTTCAAATATGCATACTTATTGCAGCTACTCCGTTATCTACATATTTACATATTGTTGTTAAGTCCAAGCCAAAAGTGACAACATTCACTTTCAAATAAATTCACTTCTTTTGGACACTATTTATCACCCTATGAATATATGCTATTGAGGGGACCATCGAGATAAGGAGAGATCGATATATAGAACAAGGAATGCCTGCTTGTTCACTTCAAGTGACCGAGATATCCATCGACATAAAGAAAAAAGTACTCACAAATTGAGATACAGAACATTGAGATATGGAGAGTTGACTGTATTTTTTTTGAAATAATCGTCACTCTTTTTACATGCACTCTACCCATCTAATCGTAGTGATCGTGGTTGAGGGAGCAGCGCAACACACAGTGCAAGAAAACATAAATATACTTTTATTTTATTTTCCCCTTCATGATAATCGAAAATTTTGAAGAGGGGGATGACAAAAGAAGAAAATAAGATTTGTTCCGGCCTTATTACCCCAAATATTCCACTATCAGGAATTGATACAACACCGGCATCAGAATAGTCTTTGATTCCATGTGGTAAAGTAATAATCTGCGAGATTTCACTAAACACTGATCGACTGTTTAAAATAACTAAACTACTTCCAACTTCATCATCTTTCAAAAGTTTTGAAATTCTGAACTGACTGATATCAATTTTGTTTGCTTTAGACATCGCTACATATTCATCATATGCGGCGGCCATAATGGATTCTTCAATATCGTTATTCGCTTCACAAGTACACATATCTATTTGAAGCATGTCATTTGAGTTCTCATTGTCGTTGAGTAGGTCAGTTTTATCGTCCATATGGTTAATAATTGGGTCAGTGCTACTGTCCAAGCTACTGAGGTGTTGGATGTCCGTTTTGTTTCCTGTATTATGCAATTCATCATTATATGCCTCGATCGTAGCAAGTTTATCGCCTTTGTCGTGAAGGGAATCAACGTTCGTCGTGTCGTTGTTAGGTTTTGATTCGCTGTACCGGCTGTACCGCTGTGCTGAGTTTTCTTCATCCAGTTTTCTTTATTGTTGGCGTGTGACGACTGCAACTAGTTGTGGCGGGTTTTCATCGTTTTCGTCGGGTGGATTATTTTCAATACCGGGCAGACGAGATAAAAAATCAGCCACGATATTTTCCTTGCCTTGCTTATACCTAATCTCACATTCGAGACCTTGTAACTTGAGCCGTAGCCTTGTCAAAGTTGGTGACGTCTCTTTTAATCTCCAGATCGAGACCAATGGTCCTGATAGACCTATGATCCGTATAGACAATGAATCTTTGGTTGAAAATATAATGTCTGAAATATTCAACTGACCACACGATCGCAAGTAGTTCTTTCTCAATGATATGGTATCGGTTTTCCGCACCGACTAGTGCTCTGCTAGAAAAACCGATTGGTCTGTCTACTGTTTTTTCATTTGATAAAACTGCCCCAATGGCATAATTACTGGCATCGGATGTAATCACGAATATATCGCTGAAGTTTGGTCTAACTAAAAGTGGTTCGGATGTCAAATATAGTCTATATAGTGCGCTGAATGATTCTTCACATTCTTTGGTCCAAGAAAAATTGTGCCCTTTTTTTAACAGGTCATTCAGGGGTTTTCTAAGCTTGGCGATGTTTGGAATGAATTTCCCGTAGAAGTTTACTGAACCCAAAAATGATGGTACATCCTTTACTGTTTTAGGTTGTTTCATATTTTTGATGGTTTCTATATTATCCTCAGTTGGTCTCATACCATCTTTGTCGACAATGTGACCTAAATTCTTTAATTTTTCTTTCAAAATGTGACATTTCTCAGGTGCTAATTTCAAATTGTACTTGCGCAAAACTGTAAGAAATTTAAATAAATTTTTATTATGTTCTTCTACGGTATCACCAAAAATAATTACATCATCGAGATAAACTACAATCCTCACATCACCCAGCTCATATTAAACTGTGTTCATTAGTTTTTGAAATGTAGACGGACTATTTTTCAATCCCATCGGCATTCTTGTGAACTCGAAGTGCCCTTTGGGAGTAGAGAATGCTGTTTTAGCTGCATCCTTCGGGTGTATCGGAACTTGATAGAAACCTGATTTCAAATCCAATGTCGAAAAGAATCTGCTATTACCCAAGCTATCCAGTAACTCAGTGATCAATGGGATCGGGTAAACAAATGGTTTTGTTATCATATTGAGTGATCTGAAATCGACTACTATACGATATTTCATTTTACCATTAGCATCTGGCTTCTTCGGCACACATAGTACTGGAGCGTTCCAAGGGCTTTTACTTGGTTTAATTATTCCCTGATTCAGCATTTCATCAATCTGCTCATTAATATGTTGCTTCGTTGCTTCCGGAAATCTGTACTGCCATTTATAAATGGGTACATTGATTGATGTTTCTATTTCATGCTCCGCAGCATTTGTATAGGTTAAATTATCTCCTTCCACGAAAAATACGTCACTGAGATCACACACGATATTTCTGACATTAATCCAATTATCATTTACCAAGTGATCAAGTTTCACTAGTTCCAATAATTTGTATTCTCGCTTGTTTCTTCTTAAAGTTTTGTACTGTTTATATTCCACCACATCACAATCAATGTTTGCATCTAAATCCAGCATAGACTTCTTATTTCCGGTAAACCAATCCTCTTCGGACTGATATGAAAAAGTATCATATTCAGTTTTATCATATACTTCGGTGACATTATTATTCGATCCGATTTTCGGTTGTATTCTGTTAATAGTATGAACTTATTTGTTGTCAGAGTTTTTCGTTACAAGGGCTTCTTTTGATTGATTTTCATTAGTTTGAAACGTGATCGTCTTTAAACCTTTATCGATCCTCCCTACGTACTGTTTTAAAAATTCTATTCCAATGATACCTGGCACAATTAAATCTCGGACTAGATGAAAAGTTGCCGGAAATTTCACAGTATTAATTAGTAATTCCACCTCTGCAACCCCAAGTGTTTGTTTGCTTCCATTCTCTATACCTACCAGTGTTATTAAATCTTCTGTACTGAAGGCTTCAATACCCACGTAGTTCCATAAGTCAAATCGTAATAAATTGACTGAAGAGCCTGTATCTATTAAATATTTTACCTTTTTCGTAGGGCTATTTGCAGTTGCTAAATCTATAAAATAAAATGTCATTTCTGAACACTATTTCCTGTACAACATCCGATGTACTGTTTGTATTTACCAAACAATCATCGTCCGAGAAACCGGTTGGACTTGAACCCGATTTAGTTATAAAAACTAAACCCAATTTGTCGTTTAGTTTTGCCAATTCCGTGCTGTAGATGTAGCTTCCATTGTTATCTTTATCCACAGTATCGAAAACGAATGTTTTGTTAAATTTTTTTGCTATGTACCTTAAAATATTTAATTTTAATATGTCCAATAAATTCCTGAACGAAATTATTTTGATGGTTTTAACAGATTTGACAAATTATGGACCGTTATGAAAGCCGTCAACTAATCCTTCAAAGAACACCTCCAAATTAGTAGCTGAATTTTTTGTACCATTCATTACGAGACCCCATAACTTTTTGTCCGAGAAAGAAAATATTCTGCCCTTCAGATGGTCTTTTATACCGTATGGTAGATGTACAAAGTTCATTAATTCTTTGTATGCCGATCGACTGTTAACTATCAAAAATGTTGCATCAATTTAGTTTTCTTGAATAATTTTATTTGTTGTAAATTTCACCCTACTTGGATCAATCTGCTTTTTTATTATGGCTTCCTGGAAGTCCTCGTATGGGTAGTCCCTCCAAAGCTCATATTTCACTTCAACACTAAAGTCTATGTTCTCAAGGCCATCCATGTGCGGGTTCCAAATTGGAACTTGGGGGTTGCAAAAATGTTCAAACCGTCCTGAAGCATCTAATACTGCCTCTTTACATTCTGAGTATGAAACGACTCTGTCCAAATCCGATGACTCCGATATGATAGATTCTGTATCAATGTCACTTTCAAACTCGTAATTTGTATTGTCGTGTTTGATGCATGTTCTTCTGTCTAATTCATTTTTGTGCAATTATAATAAACTTCTAAATCTCTGCTAACAAGTCCATGTCTGTTAAATGTAGGATTTTCAGTTCTATTTAGTCTGAACGTCGTTTCTGCTAAGCTTTTCCCTATTGACTCTATGTGTTCTTTAACAAATTTATATCCAATTTTAGCCGGTACCCCTTCCGGTATCGACAACATAAAATCTGGTGGGGATATTCAATCCTTCGATGGCTAAGTGTAACCATATCGACCCAATTGATTGAATTCGTTCACCGTGTAGGCTTAACCATGCGTGTTTTTGTGTGTCCATCTTTGTTACTCCAATTTTATCGCTGTTGTTTTGTGGATAAAATTGGAACAGATTCCTGTGTCGATGTAATATTTTTCGGTTACTTCTGGGTTATCCCAAGTTGTTAATTTCCAGTAGAAACCAGCTGAAATCCCGCCATACATTGGGATCTTAGCAAACTTTTGAATCTGATCATTTTCCTCTTTCTTGACCATTTGTGTGCAGAAACAGTGGGATTCGTCTATCTTTTTCCTATACGAATCCCTCTCATTCAGTTTTTTCGTTCCTGATTGTTATTGTAATTCCTATCATTCCAATTATTCTCTCGACCCTGCTCGTATCTCCCATTGTTTCGATAGTCATTGTTTCTACTTCTGTAGTATTGTCGAGGAGGTTCATTTCTGTTGTAATCCCTGCTGTTATTTAGGGTATTGTCATTACTACGGTAATTCCTGCTTTCAAACTGGTGTCTGTCATTTCTTTGCCAGTTACTTTCATAACGGTCCCTATAGTTACGGTATGAATCATCATTTCCAGAAAACCGCTTTCGCTCGTTTCTTGGGTAATAATTATTTTGGTTCCTATTAAAGTTCCTGTTATCGTTTTGCCCTCCAAAATTGATGTTCCGGGGATAATTATTAGAATACCCTCCCTGAGGCCTCTCATTCCTATCGTGACTCCAATTTCTTTGGTGATCATTAGGTTCAGAGTTGAATGCTCTGTTTCTGTGGTGATCATTATTGCCTATGAAATTCTCGAAATTGTTTTGCTGCCTATAGTGTTTAGAATCTTCGGATCTTTGCCTTTGGGATTCCGCGATATAACAATCTTGCAATCTTTTTTCGGTGTGTTCTATTTGTTCCACATCTATACACTCCTTTTCTAAATATTCCATCAGGTCTTCTGGAGTCTCTCCCTTATGAGACTTTGCTAAAGTCTTCAAATTCCAGTTTTTAAGACCGCCCAGGAAATGGAGTCTAAGATTACGTTGTGCATATGTTTCGTTGTCGTTGTTCAGACGCTCGTGGTTCTTTTCATATTCATCAATATGAGCCTTCAATATTAATGTCCGGTCTTTGTAACTTTTTAAAGTTTCAGTTGGACCCTGTTCCAATGTTTCAACCTTACGGAAAACTTCCTCCAGTTTGAGATTATCCCCAAACTCTTTTTGAAGATTATCTCTGACTTCTCTCCACGTCTCTGCATTAATACGCTTAAACTGTGCAGCAGCAGGACCTTTCAATTTTGATAAAACAACATAAATTAATTCCCTTTCCGCAGTGTTAACAGGGTTGTCCGGTTGATCTTCTCGTTTTTTGGGAAGAGCATTAGCGAAATGCTCGATCTGAAATAAGAATTCATCTAATTCAACAGTGGCTCCTCGAAACTCCGGAATGCATTGAATTGCCTTCGTAGTAGAGAACTCGTATGCCATTTTTGCAATATAACTTTTATAAACTTTATCAAATTTTAAACTGAAATCTCGTAATGCGTTTAATGCCGATGTTTTAGCATCGGAGTCACTATCATTATCGTCAATAACCGTTGATGACAAAATATTGGGATCTCGGATTGGGCCAAAATATAAATCCGTCCCCGAAATTGAAATCTTGAAATTTGTTAATTTTTCCGTTTCCTCGGAAATAGACTCATTGCAAGATACGCGTCTATTCCGTAAATTTCTAACCATCCCAGAACGAAACACTGAATCTTCAATAGGTTTCGTTTGTTCCAGTAGTTCTAAACAATGTCTATGTTTAACTTTTATTATCTCTAACCTATCGGTCAGTTCGTTCCAAATAACTGTATCACCTAGATTTTCATATTTTTTTACAATATGCTCGAATTCTTCTATAGCAGCGTTTAACGCTTCTCTTTTATGGAAAATTCCTTGTTTGGATCGTGTTCTGTATCTGCTTTTGTTTATATTTTTAAACTCCTTGAAAATAAATTCTTGAATTTCTTCAAGTTGCTCAAAATCGTTTATTTGTGTCAATTCTAGTACGCTAGAATCTGACATTAATGCCTGGCACAGACATACAACGTACAGCGTTGTACTCCTTTAGTCTAGTACGTGTTTTTCGGTACTGGATTAAAGTATTTGACAGTTCGTACAACGCTGTACGTTGAATGTCTGTACCAGGTATAAGGAAATTGTCACTATGAGAAAAAAAAATTTCAACTACACTGAAAAGATATTTCACCTAGCTACTACTACACATGCACTTGAATATTTTCCAATAATAAAACCAGTGATTCTCATCTGAATATCACATAGAATGAAGATTTCTACTTGTGTAATCATATACAATTTATTCGACACATTTGATCCACATGACTGCGGTGCAAATTTCCAATCACATAAAAGTTATTTTAAATTTCAGTGGAAATGTTCCACTAGATATGTGATTTATTTTTTTGAGTGTATAGCTAACCGAATTTGATTGCAATATTGTTTTATAAAAATCAGAATATCCAGTTTTTCACTTACCAGAACAATACTGCTTTCATCGCGATGCTCGTCTGTTCCACCGAAACTGCACAGTCTTTATTTTCGTCACTGACAGCAATTTCTCCGTTGGATCCAAATTGAGCAGCAAAAATCTCCCGCCACCTCCTGCTGCCGTTCTTCTACAGTAATTTTCGGACTATTCCCGTACACCTACACACAATCCTCGAAACTTTCCACTGCGAACTTTTGGATTCTTTCGTCCAACACTATGCAAGCCAAGTCCTAGTCTAATTTGTTCAACAATTCACTAAAACTCTTCACTAAATTCTTATTACCACTACTACATGTCCCTGGTTCTAGGTACCAGTCAGAATAGCGCACCAGTCTCTCAGGCCGTTTTCGCTGTCACCAGATGCGGTGCCCGTCCTGCTCGGCAAAACTTAAAACTAAAAAAAGCCCATCGTCTTCGCCCAACCGGGGCTTAAGTATCGACCTAAAAAAACGACTCTCAATAATCTAGAACTCTCGCCACATTGCGGGTTCTCGTCACTCATGCTCACTGTGACCTAGACTTCTCGTCCGATGCCCGCGCGGTTGTTTTTCTGGGTCGTAATAAACTTTTTGCGGAGTCGAAATAAAGTTTACTTTTTTTTGTCGCCGGCGAGTAGCTTTGCTGCTACGCTAGCACCTGCCGGTTGGCTCGTTCTCCGGGCAGAAAAACAATCGCGCGCGCATTCAACTCTATGTAGAACAGTAAAGGTTGCATTAACGCGGAAAACTAGGTGCTGCACTCCATTCCGGGTAATGAGAAAGCGGACTCACTTGCCAAGGTGGGCGCTGTGGCAGGCGATATTTATAACCGACAAATCGCCTTCAACGAATTTTTTGCTATTTTCCGTCAACAGGCCTTGATCAGCTGGCAACAAAAATGGGATGCAGGGGATTTGGGCAGATGGTTACATACTATTCTCCCACAGGTATCGAAAAAATCGTGGTTCAGAGGGTGCAACGCAACATCTGCGCCAGACCAACAGCAACAATGTCGCATCTCCAATCTGCTGTTGAAAGCCAACGTTAAGTTTCCAACTTCCCCATTCCTACCCGAATTATTGTAATCCCTAACCTCGACCAAGCCGCGAGTTTTTCGGCTTTCCAAAATTAACATAGTTAGTAAGTAATTGGCATTATAAAAATTAAAAAGAACTCGGCTCCGTTATGCCTATGGCAGTTGAGCCTCACAAATAAACGAGTAAGTTAAAAAAAAATGATTTTGGATCTCCGAAATATAGAAATGCCCACAGCAGATGTTTTAGAGCGCGATCGATGGAAAAAACATGTTTAGCTTATGTTTGAAGTTTTGGAGCAAAATTGTCTTCTACAATGTTGTTTCTAATAATGAGGCCCTTTGTTTTTGGTGAATGGTAACTAGGGTGGTCTTTATGTTCAGAGAAATCGAAAATCTAACTTTTTAATTTGCAGAAATAAAGGCATATATTCTTCGAAAAAGTTTTAGATTAAATAATTTTTGACAACTTTGATTGAGTATTTTTTTAAGCTTTAAAAATGTCCAAATTAGAGCAGTTTTTCCTTCGTGGCTTAGGGTGTCCCTATAAGAATCAGTTATTTTGTTGATGCTAGGGTATGTGTCCCTTAACTCAGCCTCATATCCAACGATCGATTATATTTTGTTTTAGAACTCATAATATATTTTAGCTGTAAGCGATATTAGCTAGTTACACACTTGCACACGGACAAACTTGTTTGTCTGTTGATGATCCATAGCAACAGTTGACTTTTGTTGATTTGTTGATGATCACCTTGCCGATTTGACCGCAGTCGATTTCTGCACTTTGCAAACGAAGGGAAAACAAGGGCAATTTTCAACCCCTTGTTTTACCTAATCGCGCTAGCAAACTGTTGCAACGATATTACTGATAACCAACCGTCGCACCGTAACACCGTACTTGAAGCAGACGATTACTGCACACACGCCGAATTGCTGTACATAAAAAGATGTACTACCCTTCCGTCCTTTGGTTGATTTCGTCCGTGTTAAGGCTGGGCTACAATGGGGAGCGCAACGGCGCGGTGCGGCAGTTTTTGACATAAAATATATGGATTAACTGTCAAAAGCAGCCGCAACGCGCCGTTGCGCTCCTCATTGTAGCTGGGCCTTTAGATTTTTATTGCTGCTGTTGTGATGTTGTGATTAGCCTCCGATCGATTCAACATTCGTTGATGTAATCTAGGGTTTTTTTTTCATTAGGGCGAATCTACAATTGAGAGACTCTCCGGGCTCGCTCTCTTTCATTCATAAACCAATCACCTTTACGTTTTTCATTCCACTATTTGAAGAGTATGCTAGCCAGCACTGTTGTGTTTCGATCTGTACTAAAGAATGCCTAGTAAGTTTTATAATGGCGCTGTAATGAATGAAAGAGAGCGAGCCCGGAGAGAATCTCTCAATTGTACATTCGCCCTAATGAAAAAAAACCCTAGTATTTATCTTCTATTTATATCCACCGTTGCTAGCCGTCAACCAATCATCGCGTTTAATGAGAGAGGGGAAATCTGTACTGTTTGTTGTTGAAACATGATTCCATTGGTTGGTGCGTTTGCCATTGATAAAATTGAACGCAAAATATTGCATTTCTATCCTGGAGCTCCTCGATTTCTTTTCTCCTTCCCAAGAAACACGATTAAATATTCGCTTTTATTTATTTATTTGTTTTATCGCTTCCATCAGTACCTCTACAGTTTGGTAGTATGTAGCATGAAAGGCTATACAACTCATTTTATAAAGTCAGAAACTTTCGAGGGATATGGATGTAATATCGGTCTATAAGCATCAAACTGGGTCTATTCATGGAGGCAACTTCGTCCCATTCGATCGATTTTCTATCACAAACAAACTTCGTATTGCTTTTTTTTCTCCTGACTTTATGATTAAAGGCATTGCCACCTGCATTACCTTTACCCAACATAACATTTCAGAAAACTGGAATTGCGAAACGAACAACAAGAAATTGATTGACGAATTTTGCGCTGTTTATCCGTGTAAAAAAACCGTGTTAATTCCGAAATCCGTGTAAAAAAAAACTTTGATAACATGCTAACTCTGTTGCAATGAAAAACACTTAAAAGATTTTCTAAACAGTGGAATTGATAGCAAAACAAGTTACAAGAGTCAACTGAGGGCCCCAGGGCCAGAACACAAAATAGGACCGGAGTGAATGTGTGTGGGGATAAGTGGGGATAATTCAAGTACATTTATGATGGCATATCTCGAGACCCTTAATATCTGCATTACAATTACCAATTAAGGAATTGAACAATTTTAAATAAAAGAAAAAATAGCACACACACATACACACGCGCACACACATACATACACACGCACGATTATATGTTTTGTTTCTTAATAGATAAAAAGGTTGAGTTTGCTTCAAGCAAGGGATGGTTATATCGGTTCATACATAAGAATAACGTGCGAATGTAAAGATAAAAGGGAAATGCCCATTAGCAAATACAGCTGCGCTATTGTGTACCCATCAAAAATGATTAAAATGATTGAGAATGGTGCATACCATACAAACCAAGTCTTCAACGATGATGAAACTGGTCTATTTTGGAAAAAGATGCCTTGTAGGAGTTACATAGTTTAAACTGAACGTACGGCATCTTGGTTCAAAACCTCAAAAGATCGAATCACACTGCTGTTCTGTATATGTATGTACACTGAGAGGCAAAATAAACTGCTCAATTCATCATTTTTTGATATCTTTATTATATCAATAATATAATAAGAGATCGACTTAAAGAAACAAAAAAATCATGTTCAATTCGTGAAAAAAAAATTAAATTAAATTAAATGTGGCCGCTGCATTTAATCCCGGGAAGAAAAATTTAAGTAAAAGAAAAGCATTTTAATAATTTATGTGTCCTCCTTTGGTCTTCAGGACCAGCTGCAGGCGCTTCGGCTGCATTTTCAACTTATTCTATCTCGTGATTTTGATAATATATGGTTGAACAAGGGATCGGTTCAAACATAAAAATAATGTGTGAAATGTAGGAAGAAAAGAAGAATGCGCATCAGCAATACAGCTCTAGCTGATTAAGGATGGTGCATACCTTGCAAACCAAGTCTTCAACGCCGATGAAACTGTCTATTTTTGAAAAAGATGCCATGTAGAAGTAACATAGATTCAACTGAACGTACGGCATCTGGGTTCAAAGCCATAGAGGAACGCGTCACACTGCTGTTCTGCACACACATGCACACATGCATACATACGTACACACAAAAATTCATACGTATATTCTCACATACACGCATGCACACATACACGCATACGCACATACATACAAACACATTTTCACATTTATACATGTATATTACTAAAACACATACTACATGCACACAAACACCGGCATTTTCATACACACACTCACATACACACATTTAAAATAATACACACGTACACACACACACAGTGTGGTTCGATGTCTGTAGGCGAGTTTGTATGGAAGACATCGATTTATCAGTGAAAGAACATCAGCAGCAGAAGATTTGTTTTGGACATTCGAAGACACCGCCCGTCTATCGGGAGCGTCGGCAGTTTCCACAAACCGAATAAATACGGCCAGTGCTTTCAACTGTGGACCTATAATTCGGCCAGATTTATCCTCATTCGTTTCCAGGTACTACGGCATCCTCGTTTCTAGACCAGCTCCCACTGTCGGCTGCTGGTCTACCGTTTGCTAGGACCCAACTTGTCCGTAGCTGAGTTTGCCCAAGCAGCAGGGACAACCTGGACTCTATATCAATGAGACAACTGAAGAACGGTATATAACCCCAACCAACTTAAAATTCAGCCAAATTTACTAAATATTAAATAACATATAACGGAAAGAGGGAACGACCATCAAGGCACCCAAGTAAAACAATTTGAATAGGGAGCATGAGACGGCCTGCTCCTTGTTTACGTTTCGCGGAACAAGGGCGAGCTCTTCGAAACAATCTATTGGGTTTATTCTGTCAATCGATGTCTCGATTGTAGTGCTGTCAGTGTGAACTTGTTTTTGGAAGGATATTCTCTTCCCTATATTTGCGGGTTTCGCGTAAGTGTTTCTGCTTACGGGCCCGCCCTAACGTGTTTGGCCCTAGGTAGGTCAAGGTGGCGGATTCGTTCGTGTCTTGACCTACCCCGCATTGGAAGACAAAGAAATGCGTGATTGGTTCGAGGGCTGCTATATCCAATGACGAATCCGCCACCTCAACAGGCAAAAATTGCGCGCCTGATCGTGTTCACGTTCTACACACAGGACTGAACATCAGCAACAATTTCCAGTGATTCTATTTAATTATGACTAATTTGAAACAATACTGCTAAATATGTTTCGATGATGCAAGTGTATGCATAATACCAATTTCCATTTGATGTTCCATTTGAGCGGCGGGGAGCCAGTATTGGATTGGCAGCTGGCGATGTCAAATACCCTGGAAGGTGCACTGTCGAGCAACTATTGGTAAGATAGCTGATGGAGTTCTTCCAGCATAAAAAAAATCGGTGTTGCGTTTTTATTAGCTTAAAGCTAGAATTCAATTTATTTAGGATAGGTTTAAGAACAATATTAGTACTTACAAATTAGTCTCCAATTACTGTGTTATTTATGTCACAACAGTTCGTGAAAATATAGTTCTATGCTTTAGTATTAACGTATTATTAAGGATCAACAATTCAACGTTTTTTTTAGCTCAATGCAATTTTTTTTTTTATATTCTTTCTCAATTTTGCACATCATTACGTTTGTGGTTGCTTGATCAACCGTTGGTTTTTATGTGGCGCTTTTGCTACCGTTATTGGTAGCCAATACGAGGGGCTGTTACGGCGGACAAGCTCCCCAGCGTTTGACAATACCTTCTGGCTGGGCATCACCAGATTGCTCCACATCCAGCACAGTCAGTTTTACTGCAGGTCTCTTATGAACTCCAGATGAAGACATCACTTCTGCACGCCGGATTACTTCATCCTTGTCTGGGATCGTTCGAACTACCCGTACTATAATCCAGCGATTCCCTACCCTATCGCCCGTACTGAAAACTAATTCACCTTGCTTGATCGGCCGTACATCCCGAAACCATTTACTTCGGCGTGATGGTAGGCAGATATTTCACTATCCAGAGATGCCAAAAGTTTTCTAGTACATGCTACACCATATTCCAGCTACTCCGCAAAGCCATTCGGTCTTCCGTTGGGGTTTGTTTTGGCTCCCACACTCCCTTGAAGCTCAGCAGCAAGAAGTGAATCGGGGTCAAGGCTTCGTGATCGGCTGTTTCCAGGGGAATGAAGATAAGTGGTCACGAGTTAACCATATTCTCTGGTTCTGCTACAATGGTTCTAGTGATTTCTCGTCCAGTTTCCGGACTATCGGTAGTGTAGATTTTACAGCCCGAACCATCCTTTTCCAGCAACCTCCCATGTGCGGGGTGGAAGGTGGGTTGAATCTCCATTGAGTGATGCAAGCGTTTGCTAAAGTGTTGCTCAGTTCGATGTTTATGTTCTTGACTTCATCCTGCAGTTCGTGACTCACTCCAACAAAACTGGTTCCGTTGTCGTATATTTTTATTCTGCGCCACGAATCTGCTTATCGCCTTTTTGCAGGAGTCGGTCCCATTTTCAGAGCTACAGGCCTAGCCTTGACACCACATGCACCGTTTCCTGACTAGTCAAACTTGAACTCGTAGTTGCGGAACATGGAACTTCTGTCGCACTTCGTTGACGACAATCTCATCATTTGCGTGTCCAACTTTACGATGGTAGTCGTTTAATACCGACTCCGTAATGCGGTGATTCCTCGTTAGAATAATCAGGAACTTCGCATCGTAGGATAGTATTTCCGCCGCCGCAGCACGACTTCCCACTCGCAGCCAGTGTGCGAAAAATTCAAATTCAATAAGCAGTATCCCGTGAATTTATCCAACATCCATCTCGTCATTCACCGATTCGGTGCAAAACTGAATTTCAGAAGATCCAAAATTCGGTGATAGCAAGAACACATTCAGTCAGAATGTTTGCGATTATTGTGTTTTGTGATGCTCTCCTCTTTTTGTTTTGACTGATTGAACCGGAGATCTGTATAGAAAAATGTGTCGGTAGCATCCTGTGTGAATGAAGACATTCGGTTCGAGTCACCTTTTTGGAGGGGAACGAATGCTTGTGTGCGTTCGTTCATTGCCTCTTCTCTTTATTAGTAATTCGTGTGTTCAGCAAAGACCAAAGAATTGAATACTGTTGTTTTTCGCACTCATTTCGGGCTGTCAATTTTTTCACACACTGCTCGCAGCACACTTCCGTCATCAGTAAACTGTGTACGTTTCATAATTCCACTGGATTCTCCCGTTTTTTGATTGTGAGTTCCTCCGAAAGCTCTTCGGATTGTGCAATCACAATATTCCTCCCGCCATCTGTAGTTCTTTACTTGTGAATCCATTGGGTCGGTGTGAGTTGTTCGAAGCTTGTTGATGAAGTGATAAATGTATGATTGAATCAATAAATTTAAAACATAGCGATGAATTAGTTCTACTGAGCTAGCATATATTCTCATTAAATTTGACAAATAATTTGCAATCATACGAACTGAAGCGGACTTGTGAAATAAGTGTTGTTTATAATTTTAGATATTATAAAATTAGATTCATAGCCCATCAACTTATAAGACATAATTAAGTAAACAGGCTGTGATTTTACATCACTTATACATCTTTAAATTAGAATATTTGGTTTTCGAATGTAAAAGATGAAAAACAGTAGTATTATTGCAATCATAAAAATAGAAAACAAAATCATAAATTAATCCTAAATTATGTAATGAATTTAATTTCATTCTCATTCACATGATTTCGAAACCAAAAATCCTATTCAGAATAAAATTTGGACTGACCCCAAGCATATTCAAACCAACTATTGTTATTCAATTAGTTCAACTATAATCATGATTAAACTTACTGACAATGTAAGTCAACTGTCAAAATATCAACAATATTTGTTTTCGATATACTGCCGTTCTACGCATAATTGTCCCATGTTCTATGGGTTTCCCTATATACATGGGACAGTTATGCTAATAACGGTAGTATAACCATTGTAGAGTTGAATCAACCATATTTAAATAATGTTGATTCAAGCATACATTAGTTAAATAAACTTGAAATGTATGGTTGTTGCAATCATGTACATGGGTTATCGAAAAATCAATACAAAAATATAGTTGATTGGTGATGAAATATTATTTATTGAATTAAAGTTTTTTCTCCGTGTTCAACAGATGGACCGTTCTGTTCCAATTTCTCCCGCTATGTGGCGCTAGCGAGCATGCAAAATTAAACATTTTAACTTGTTCTATCTTGTGACTCTGAACATCGGTTCATACATAAAAACAACGTGTGAAATGTAAGAATCAAAGGAGAATGCGCATCATCAGATACAGCTGCAGCTATTGAGTACTCATCATAACTGATTAAAATGATTGAGGATGGTGCATACCATGCAGACCAAGTCTTGAATGCCTATGAAACTGGTCTATTTTGGAAAAAGATGCCTTGTAGAAGTACATAGCTTCAACTGAACGTACGGCAGCTGGGTTCAAGGACTTGAAGAATCACGTCAAACTGTTGTTCTGTATATGTATGTACACCGTGTCCAATATATTCTTATACAGAATAAAACTCTATTTATTTAAAATCGATAGCTTTACCCATTATATTGCAACATAATATTGATCAACCACAGCATATGTTTTGGAATAACACCGCCCTAAACCTTCTTGACCAGCTCCAGACCTTTTTCGAAACCGTCACAGGCGGCATGCAAGACTTCCATCAGCATTTCTGGAGCAACAATAGAAAAGGGCCTATCAACATTTGTAAACAAACACTTCTGAGCCTATTTCCTCGCAAAGCGTAGGCCACCCACGCAAACCAATACCATCATCATGTAGGGGAAAGTTTCCCCTACACGATGATTCTGTAGGTTTGCGTGTGTAGCCAGCGGCTTGCGAGAAAACGGGCTCAGAAGTGTTTGTTTACAAATGTTGATGGGCCCTTTTCTATTGTTGATCCAGATTTCGTCCCAAATTCGTTTGATTACGGTTTTGAATTGGTTCATATCAGACGCCCTGTGGTCATTTACCTTCGCCAGCATGTATGACCATACAAAATAATCCATGGGATTCAGATCTGGTGAACTGGAAGGCCATTAATTCTTGTCCAAAAAGTCGGTCAAATTTTCTCGGCACCAGGTCTGAACGAGATTTGCAGTATGCGATGGCGCTCTGTCTTGCTGAAACACATAGTGATCATCTCCAAACACCTCTTGTACATATGGCTTGACAATTTTCTCCAAAACATCCGTTTTATGATATCCGGCATTCACTTTAACGCCTTTTTGGTGAAAACCAGTGGTAATTTGACTCGCTTGCAAATTCCTCCCCAAACCATTACTGACGTAGCAATTTGGAACCGTGGAATAATTCTATCATTCTCTGGAACAGTTTTCGAAAAGAGAGCCCACAATCTGTCGTTCTGGACATTGTGGGATTGTTGCAAGACGACGTCGGAAAAAATAAATTCTTCCCCACCGACTTGCTTTTTCGAGTTGTTTCTGCTTCGAAGGTTCCGAAACTCCGTGAACCTTACGTTTCTTGAATGCTTGGTTTCCGAGGTTATTTTGCAATATATTGTGGATTGACGATCTCGAAACCTTCAGATCTGCGATTATTTTACGTACAGAGCGCTGTGATTATCGTCTATTCCGTTCCCTGACCACTTCAACAACTCGTGCAGTCCGCACCGTACAAGTACGACCGGATCTCTTCCGGTCATCCAAAGAGAATGTGTCACGGTACCTTCAGATGGATCGGTACACAAAATCTCGCGTTACCCCAAGGTTTTTCAAATTTCTGAAAATAGTGCACGGGCGCTCACCTTTCAAAACATTTTAATCCTCACAGCACGAAAATTCTTCATCGCTGGTAAAAGATAAACACTGAATGAAAACAATCGGACATAACCTAAAAGCGTGTATATAAACATAGTGCAAAACTACACCAACACATACGTGAAGCATGTTGAGTAGTTGCACGACACCAATGCAAGGAAAAACTGTATGAGAATATATTGGACAAGGTGTACACTAAGGGTTTTTTTTACACGGGGGATACGTACCGTGTAAAAACAAACCGTGTAAAAAAACCGCGTTAATTCCGGAATCCGTGTATAAAAACGTGCTAATTCCGAAATCCATGTAAAAAAACCGTGCTAATGAGTGTCAAAGCAAAATCATAAATTGACAGAGAATTGCCGGTGAGGAATCTTCTGCCACCCCTTAATATAAACATTGGGTTTGCCTCTATATCAAGAAAGCAAGAGAATTTGTAAAAATATCCGTCAAATACTGTCGATCTATTCGATTACTGTGGTTTTCTAAAGTAGCTACTCAACAAACTCCATTAACATACCCTTTAAGGTGATACGGGAGGCTGTCCTTTCTCCAGAACACAAACAAGCTCAAATTGCTCCAGTGGAGCAAACGATTCCTTAAAATGTCAAGCCTGAAATCCTAATACTTTTTGAGGTTTGTGCTCAAAAAAATTTGAAGTGATAGGAGGTGCGACTTGGTAGCTCAGTGGTTACTCGTTCTGCTTACTGAGCAGATGGACCCCCCCCCCCCCCAAAGACCATGAGGACGTTGCCGGTGCCGGTACTGATCTATAAGTAGAATTAGTGAACTTGTACATTGAAGATGTAAAGCTACTCCCAAGCTCCATCTATGTGGTTCTCTGTGCAATTACACTAGTGCTGATCAGTAAAGGAGTAGCAACTACGATATTGCACGCTCTTCAAAGAAAACTTTGAAGTGATAGCGAATAGATCCCGTTTGTCCTTAACGCTTTACGCCATCATATTAATCCTGATGTTATTACACGCATCAGAGACATAGCTAAAAAGCGTCTAGAGCTGTGTAGATAAGGACTATCTCAGTGGTGCAGTTGCTCACAAATTGAATAAACTGGTCATTCCAAGAAGGAGCTGCCAAATTTGTTGAAAAGGTGCTCATCCTGTCGCACGAAAATGCAACGATGGAGCAGGGATTTCAAGGGATGAAAAGTGTCAGGTGGTGAACCAAACAGAGACTTTGGTAACTCAGATAATTGTCTACGAACTCTCAACGACGTTGCAACTAAGAAATACTTGGTACAATATGCATGCAACGCACGTGTATCGTTTTGTAGTTGAAAACTTCGAATGCTTTAGTATTTTTTTCGATGTTAATGCTTCTAGCAACTTGAAAGATCAGTGACTTATATAGAGCGATTGTGGTTCTCGTTTGCAAAATGAGAGACTAAATCTGGTTACGCAAAACGTAAGAAGCCAGATTTGCGACTGCTATCCATCATTTTGCCAAAATGAGACAAGTCAGAATTTCAGATTGTACTATTTTCTCGAAAACTTCAAAAATATCTATCAATCGTAATTATATTAACTCATTTACCCAGTCGGGAAAATTAGGCAAAAATGTGAGAAAAATTCGGGAAACATGCGGGAATTTTAAAAATTAAGATTGTGTGGTCACCCTGTATCTGTATAAATACATGCATATATATATATATATATATATATTTTTTTTTTTTTTCTCTTTCAGAACTGGTTAGAAAAAATGCGAGAGTTGGTTGTCATCTGCTATTCATTCCATAAATGTGTATTTCTTCTGAGATTTTGCACCGATTTGGCATCTTACGAACCAGCAACACTAAGATTCATCAACAACTACAACTCCACGACGTCACTATACCAGCGTCATACACGAAAGTTGCTGGTTACCTTCAGAAACGAAAATATGGTATAGCTTTTTATTTAAGTACATAGGTAAAAAACTTCGGCCAAAGCCAAAAACCGACGAATAAGCGCCAAAAACCTACGAATTAGTGCAGGAAAATACTAAGATCATTTTACAAAACCCTAGACACATTCAAACAAACTAACATCGCATTTTTAACGAGGAAACATTACACTTACCGAATTGGATTTTTATTACTCAAGAGACTTTCAGCATGGTATTGGTTCGTCTCTTGGCTTAGCCGTTTTGTTAGTGGGGTAATCTGCACGGGTTTATTCAGCGGAACGTGACTGTGTAACTAAGTGTTTACCCGTGCTGAAGCAGAAGGTCGGAAGGTCAATCACAAGTCTGTCCCATTCCTTGTTATTTGTCACTTTGTCTTTTTATAAGATTTAAAATCAACGACGATTGGGGCATTCAGCCGTGTGGTATTCGAGTAGTGTGTGAGAGCTGCTTAAAAGGGAACTTCCGTAAGAAGTAGGAAAAGAAATAATGTTTCATGTGCTTCGCTTACGTCCGGAAGACCGTCGTAGGTTCTTCGTTCCGATCAGGGAGGGGAGTATAATGCCAAGACTTTAAACAACTTTTGCTCTCATGAAAGTATACTGCAACAGTATACCTACTTCTGCCTAAACTCCTCATCAAAATGGCAATGCAAATGAGATAGTTTCATGAGTTTATCAGCAAGTTCAATTTTCAATGGTGAAGAACAAGAATCGGGACAAGAAGATCTACCGAATAGTGAAGTGCGCCAATCATCACGCAGTAACATTGAACTGCCTCAGCGTTATACGGTGGTCCTGTGAAAAAAATACCTGGTGAGCCACGCTTCTAGCAAGAGGCTGAAAGTGGAACTTAAAGTGAACAGTAGAAACAAGCCATTTGTAATGAACTGAAGGCACTGTGTGATAATTAGACCTGGGAAAAAGCTTATCCCCCGGACGAAAAATTGTAGGATATCGTTGGGGGTTAAAAAGGAAGTACGACGAGAACGGTTTTAACCAAGTTTACGGTGTGGATCTCACTTCTTACCCAAGGCATATAGACGTCAAGACTGCGTATCTTAACGGTGATCTCGACGAGTAGATCTTTATGAAAATGCCAGAGTAACGCCTATGAATAGTAGTTCAGTTTGCTTAGTGAAGAAAAGAAGGTCTTCGTCAGTCGGCAAGAATGTGAAACCATAAGATTGAAGTCATCCGATGCGGACCCCTGCTTGTATATACGTCATCACGGTCAGAGGTTGGCATTCATTTTGTGGAATGTAGATGGCATGTGGCGAGATCAAGTCATCAGAAGTACGACGACATTTTCAACCGATTACGGGTTGAATTTGATTTGACCCGACTTGGAGATGTGCAACATTGCGTACGGAATACAGGTGGAGCAGACTGATAAATACTAACACCTGAACCAGAAGGCGTTTATTCGAAAGTTGGCGAACTGGTTTGGCGTCGAAGATATCGCTTGGCAGAGCATAAGAACAGCAAAATGAGGCGAATGAAAGGCTACCTAGCAATAAACAGTTTCAAAGCTTAATTGGAGGTTTTCTTTATCTCCCTGTGCAAAGCAGACCCGACATTGTCATAAACACGTCTATTCTAGGAAGAAAAGTGAGTCAACAGGTGAATCACTGCTGCTGATTGGGTAGAGACCAAATGAGTGCTTCGATAGTTGATGGTACCTACGGTTTGAAACTGTGTATCGGTGGATTCGCGGATGCCGACTGGGCTGGAAAAGTTCGTGATACATGCCGCGACTTGGCGATGGGACTGCAAGAAAGCAAACAAGTGTTGTGTCATCCAGTACAGAAGCGGAGTAAATATCGTTGTCGGAATGCTCAAGAGGTTTCTTAAACAGGTGAGAGATCTCGTTGAAGATGTTAAGGAACCCGTGAGAATCGACGAGGACAATCAAAGCTGCATCAAACTGCTGAAGCAAGGCGGAGAAACCGTATATTGTTCATCAAGCGACATGCTGGCAAACTAAACCGTTGTGCGCAAGTTTAATTGGAAAAACTACGGGAGCCTTTAGGTTTGCGAATGATTCGTTGAGAAGGAGTGAAAGTTTACACATCACAGAAAGCACTGGTTGCCTAGCCGATCACACACTCAATATGTTAAGTATCACTCCTAGGTATTTTACCTGTTCACTAAGATGGATTTCCAATCCCCCTAGCTTGAAAGCTTTTAGATCCAATTACTACTTTTGAGGGATTCAGGCTAAGGCCCTCCTGAATACACCAAGACTGGGTAAATTTTAGGCATTCTCTCTGACACGGTATTATCAAACTTTCTTCTCACTATAATGACTCGTCTGCAAAGCCTACAACCTCGAAACCTTTTTTCTTTAAGCTACTTAGAAGATCGTCTACAATAAGGACCACATAAGTTGTGAGAGGACTCCTCCTTGGGGACAACCTTTTGTTATCCGTACTTTAATAGACAAATTTCCCAGTTCTGAAGTGATTTCTCTTTTTGCAAGCATGGTGTGAACCCAATAAAATATGTTCATGTCAAAGTTCCTTTTCTTCATGGTTTAATTTATAGGCAAGAGGGTGAAGGTGACTATAAGGTCAAACAGTCGAATAAATCAGTAAGCGATAAATCAATTCCCAATCAACATCAAATCGAGCAAAAATGTTCAGAAGCTCAAGGGCATTGAAGAGATTGACCATTCTGTTCGGAATTTTACCGTTACGAGGTGCAAGTGAGCATGCAAACTGAGCATATTCAACTTGTTCTATTTCTTGATTCTCATAAGATATAAAGTTCTAGTTTTCGGTAAAGTTGTTCAAAAGGTCAAGGGCATTCACCAGATCTCTGTTTGGAATTCCACCGCTACGTGGCGCTAGTAAGCATGGAAAATTGAGCATTTGCAACTTGTTCTAACTCTTGATGCTTTTTTTTTTACGAATTCATTTATTTGTACAGGCTCAATCGAATCAACTTTACAGAGCCAAGCCACATCAGTTATCTTAGAACTAAGGTTAAGGGGATAGAACCGATTACTCGCGGTCGTCTCGAGGTTAATAGGAATAACAATTTTAAGGATGGGAAAATTGGGGTGGAAATTTTGAACAAAGCATAAGGAACAATGGTTTTCTTATATCTAGAACTTCAAATTACATTTTTTTAATTGAACGTTTTTAATTTAAAAAAAAAGGATAACTCACTCAAACACACACACAATCACACTCACACACACACACACAACCACACTCACACACTGGCGCACACATTCCTCACAAATTTAACCTAAACAAGTAAGTTAATCAAACTACAATCTAAGGCTAATGTTAGTCAAAAACACATAAATGAGTTTCATAAACTCCAGATCGCGCGCAGCCAAAATATCTCGAATCGGTACATTGGGTTGTCTACCTCGAGCCCGAAGGGAATCATACAGCCCAGATCTGACTCCACGATGCTCAGCACAAAACCAAATAACGTGATCTGCGTCCTGGTAACCTTGTCCGCATTCACAGAGATTGCTGTCTCCCAGCCCAACACGGAACAAATGAGCGTTTAAAGAATAATGATTGGACATGAGGCGAGACATCACACGAATGAAGTCTCGACCCACATCCAATCCCCTGAACCAACATTTCTTAGACACCTTTGGAGTGATAGAATGTAGCCATCGCCCCAAGTCTCCTCTACTCCATTTATACTGCCAGCTATCGAGTGATATCTGACGAAAAATATGGAAAAATTCGTTGAAGGCGATTTGTCGATCATAAATATCGCCTTCCATAGCGCCCACCCTTGCAAGCGAGTCCGCTTTCTCATTGTCAGGAATCGAACAATGAGAAGGGACCCACACAAAGGTGATAATAAAAGAACGTGAAGATAAAGCACTTAGAAGACCTCGTATTTTCATAAGAAAGTAGGAGGTGTGCTTTACCGGCCTCAAGGAGCGAATAGCCTCTATAGAACTAAGACTATCCGTGAAAATGAAGTATTGATCCGGTGTAAAAGAGGCAACAGTTTCTAAAGAAAAATAAATTGCTGCCAATTCCGCGACAAAAACAGAACAAGGTGCTTGGAGTTTACGAGCGACGCTATAATTTTCATTGTATACACCAAAGCCAGCGGAGTCCTATATCAAAGACCCGTCAGTGAAAAACGTTTTAGTGGAATCAACTAGGCCAAACTTTGCAGCAAATATCACCGAAGCAATCATAGGACGATGATGCTCTGGGATTCCATGAAGCTCCTGTTTCATGGATAAATCAAAATGAACCGAATTTCCGAAGTCGGAGAAGCAAACACAATTGGGAATATTAAGCGAAGGGCTGACATCCTGTGTTATGTACAAATGATACAAGCTCATGAAGCGGGTTTGAGGATTCAACTCTAGGAGCTTCTCAAAATTTTCGATCACCTGGGGGTTCATAACTTCACACCTGGTGAGGAGCCGGAGAGATAACTCTGTAAACCGATCTGAGAGTGGCAACATGCCAGCCAGCACTTCAAGACTCATGGTGTGAGTCGAGTGCATGCAACCTAACGCGATACGAAGACACCGATACTGAATACGTTCCAGTTTAATGATGTGGGCTCGGTCGCACTGTCGCTGACTGAAAACAAAAACTACCGTATTCCATAACCGACAAAATCGTTGTCCGGTACAACGTTAGAAGATCTTGCGGATGCGCTCCCCACCAGGTCCCGGTAATTGTGCAGAAAAAATTGACCCTTTGCTGGCATTTTCGCTTCAGGTACTCAATGTGAGATCTCCAGGTGCACTTTGAATCGAACAAGACCCCAAGATATTTAAATGACATGGAATGAGTTATCGGTGTACCCAAAATTTGAAGTTTCGGTTGTGCAGGGTTATGCTTCTTAGAAAAAACTACCAACTCAGTTTTCTCCGTAGAGAATTCGATACCTAGCTCTAGAGCCCAAGTAGACAAATTGTCTAAGGTATCCTGCAAGGGTCCTTGTAGATCGACCCCATTGGGTCCCGTGACAGACACTACGCCGTTATCTGCCAGTTGTCTCAACGTGCAGTTGCCACTTAAACAACCGTCAATGTCTTTGACATAAACATTATACAAAAGAAGGCTTAAACATGATCCCTGTGGGAGACCCATGTAGCTAAATCGAAAAGCTGTAGAGTTTCCATGAGAAAAGCTCATATGTTTCTCTGACAGCAAATTGTACAAAAATTGTTCATTAATGGTGAAAAACCACAAGCATGGAGTTTATCTGAGAGAACTTCAACAGATACTGAATCAAAAGCCCCTTGATATCCAAGAATACAGAAGCCATTTGCTCTTTTTTAGCAAAAGCTAACTGAATATCTGTGGAAAGTAACGCGAGACAGTCGTTCGTTCCCTTATCCCAAAACCATATTGAAACCATATTGAGAATCTGAAAGCAGGTTATTCGTCTCAACCCATTTGTCCAGACGGAAAAGGATCATTTTCTCTAACAACTTGCGAATGCAAGATAACATCGCGATGGGTCGATAGGAGTTGTGGTCGGACGCGGGTTTACCGGGTTTTTGAATGGCAATAACTCTCACCCGTCTCCAATCATCCGGTACAATGTTGAGTTCCAGACACTGATTAAACAAGTTCAACATGCGCCTCTTCGCGACGTCTGGGAGGTTCTTGAGCAAGTTGAACTTGATCCTGTCAGCTCCTGGAGCCGTATTGCCACACGAAAGGAGTGCGAGAGAGAGTTCTACCATTGAAAAGGGTTGGCTAATCTCATCTATCGAATTCGTTGTTTCGCGAGGAAACATTTGTGCTGGCACAGAATCTGGACAAACTTTTCGCGCGAACTTGAGGATCCATTGGTCCGAGTACTCCTCGTTCTCGTTGTTCGTAATTCTGTTACGCAATCTTCGCGCCGTATTCCAAAGGGTACTCATCGACGTTTCGCGCGATAATCCGTCCACGAATTGTCGCCAGTAACCGCGTTTCTTGGCCTTGATGAGGCTCTTAAATTCTCGTTCGAGAGCCGTGTACCTTTCAAAGTGCTCAGGTGTTCCACGTCTACGAAAAACTTTGAACGTGTCAGACTTTTTGCGGTAAACCTCGGTGCATTGCTGATCCCACCATGGGGAAGGAGGTTTCCTGCGAAATGACGTCCCTGGAACTGGTCGAGTTTGAGCTTGAAGCGCGCTGTCTAAGATCAGGTTGGAGAGGAAGTTATATTCCTCCAGCGGTGGAAGCCCTTCTACCGTTGATAAGGCTTCATCTACTGCTGTTTTGAACCTTGTCCAATCGATATTACGAGTTAGATCATACGTGACGTTGATGGATGCCGGTGGAGTGAGCCCGGTGGCAACCGAAATTTTTATAGGCAAATGATCACTACCGTGGGGATCCTGGATCACATTCCACGTGCAGTCCAACGATCCAACGTGTGAGGTCTAACCTACTACCAAGTGAGGATGGACCAGCCAAGCGTGTAACTTCTCCATTGTTGAGAACTGTCATATTGAAGTTGTCACAGAGGTCATATATCAAAGAAGACCGGTTGTCATCGTACAGTTCTCCCCAGCCTGTACCGTGAGAGTTAAAATCTCCCATGACCAACCGCGGAGCAGGCAGAACCGAACAAATATCTGAAAGTTGTTTTCGGTTAATTGGTGCTCTAGGAGGAATGTACACGGAAGCAATGCAAAGGCTTTTATTTTTAATAACAGCCTGACATGCGACAACTTCAATACCTGGAATTGGAGGAAAATTCACTCTATAGAAGGAGTAGCACTTTTTGATCCCCAAAAGTACTCCTCCTCCACGTGAATCCTCACGATCAAGCCGAATAATGTTGAAATCGTTAATCGGAAGATCGATTTCGGCTGAAAGCCATGTTTCACAAAGAGCAAATGCATCACAACCGATATTGTGAGCTAAAAATTTGAATGATTCCAATTTAGGAATAAGACTTCGACAATTCCACTGCAGAATAGTGATCAAATCCCCGACCTCTTTTGGCAAATTATCCATCGAAGGAAATGATAGCTGCAAGGATGGGCCACTTTAATGTTAATTTCTTCAAAAAAGTTTTCACAGTGGGAAGCATTGCCATAACAATGCTTTTAAGAGGGTCAGACATTTCGAGGTACTTCAAAATACCTTCCACAATATCATCGAACGAGAACAGCCCAGATGAAGGGGGGGCTTCTGTTCTTAAAATCGGGGCATCAGGGGATTTAGATGTCCCCGGGAGAGATGGGAAATCCTGTGTGTAGTTGGCACTACGAAAACCAGGAGGATTCGGATTATCCTTCTTTTCTCTGCCTTTTGAATTGGGCATGTTTATTTGAGGCTTCTGTTCAGCTGCTTTCACAGCTCGGATGCGTCTTCGCTTCCGTGGAGCACCTTCTGGAAAACTAAAAGATGTCCCCTCCTCAACCAAATCCGAATCAGACTCGTCATCTGAGAGAGGAGCGAAAGGATTTGTATTGGTATCGGGTGGCGAAGCTTTCTTAAGCATTTCTGCAAAAGATTGCCTTGAACGTTGTTTCAGAGAACGTTCCAATTTTTCCCCGCGTTGTTTATACGCCGGGCACGACGAGAGAGCATGAGGAGGAGTTCCCTTGCAGAAAACGCATTTTAGTGTATTATCTGCACAGGGACCAGCCTCATGTTTCTCCCCGCAAGTTGAGCAGCGTGTCTTATTGCCGCAATGGGAGGCCGTATGCCCCATCTGCTGGCAGTTTTGGCAAATCATTACCCGGGGTACAAACAACCGCACAGGTAGCCGAAGTTTGTCAAGTTCTAAGAACTGAGGAAGGGCAAAGCCAGAAAAGGTTACCCGAAACGAGTCTGTGGGGGTAACTTTTTTCTTACCCTCGCTGTGCGATAATTTAACTAATTTTTTTACTTCCAGTATCTGAACTGGGGGGAGAAGAGGGTTCTTGAATCGGCCAACCGCCCGCTTCTCCAAAATTTCAGGACACAGACTCGCTTCTGTGACCACTCCTACAATCTCCACATCACGAGCTGGAATATAAACGCGATATTCCAGTGTAAAATGCTGGGAGGAAGCAATCTCATTAGCCTGCTTCAGGTTAGAGACGACAACACGGAGTTTATTAAATTTTACTTTCGTGATCTCTGTCACGGCTGAAAATCGCTTCGTCATATCAGTAGTGATTTGATACACATTCAAAGGTTTCATTTTGGGCTGAAAGTAGACAACCCATGGACCGACCGAGTCAACCGGATACGATCGCGGTCTGAATATTTTCTGTGCTTCCCCATCATCGGGTGGCAAAGGAATTTTTTCAGCCAAACCGTCCATGTCGAAGAAACCTCTTCAACATGCACGATTTGCCTTACTCGTGGGAGCGTCGTACGCTCCCAAAAATTTAAATCACACACACACACACACACACACAAACAAAGAACACACAAATTAAACTCTAGTGGGATGAGGGACAGGAAAAAAAAACTTAACTAAATTACTGTTCTGTTGCTGCTGCTGCTGCTGCTGCTGCTACGCACCGTATGCGTGACCGTCACACTTCTATGCGGGGAGCGGGGAGCGGTGCGCTGAAACGATCGCCTTCGGGTGCACTCGCTCAACGCTGTCGGATGACTGTTGGCGGTGTAGTAGTGTATCGCTGGTTAGCGTCACCACGCGGAGATGAAGCGAAAATAAGCGGGAAGATAATTCGCCAGCAAGCACTGCTTGATTTTCCTATTTCACTGGAAAACCACACTGCCTTCTTAGAAAAAAAGACTCACTTTTGCTCTACTCACTGAGGTGAGTATATTTTGAGAAAAAAAACTAGTTATTTCCAAGGATAGCACTCGAATAAATCTTCCAAATAACGGAGCGCTGGATCGAACGAACTTTCTTCTTTCGCTGAACGAAGTGGGGTGAACTCTTGATGCTGATATGATGGAAAGTTCTAATCTTCAGCAAAGTTGTTCAGAAGGTCAAGGGCATTCATAAGATGGACTGTTTTGTTCGGAATTCCCTCGCTATGTGGCGCTAGTGAGCATACAAGATTGAACATTTTCAACGTGTTCTATCTCGTGATTCTGATAAGATGGAAAGTTCTAGTTTTCAGCAAAGTTGTTCAGAAGGTCAAGTGCATTCAGCAGATGGGCGTATGGATGAACGTGTGACTTAGGGTATGTGTGTATGATTTGAAATGTTTTTATGAGAGTGTATGTGGTAATGTGCAAGTGTTTTTGTGTGTATTTAGTTATGTGTTTTAATAAGTATGTTTGTATGTACACAACTTGTAATGTAATTATCAAAAATTCATCTTTAAGACATGATCTCATGTATTTTTCTAGTACACATACTTATTTTTGGTATCTTATATGACCAAAACAGCGCAATAAATCGATCTATTTGAAACATCTTTACGGTCACACAAGAAGTTTTTAGATACAGATTTAGGACTTTAAAAAAACGTTTTCAAAATGCTTTGAACAACATGCTTTCAACATGTTGATGTCTTATCTTGGTTGTTTCTAGCATCATAATAACAAATAGCTTATAATCAAGTATGAACGTAGGACTACGTTTTTCTTTTCTATACCGGGTGCCGTTTCAAAATTTTGAAAAATGAGAGCGTTACGCAAAAGTGAAAGGTTTTTGAACGCTTATAGCTCTCGTTTGACTAAACAGAATGACTGCATTCATACACCATTTAATCAAAAACACTCACAATTTTTTTGCATTGAAATTTGAATGAAGTTAATTAGTATAAGTAGTTCAACTTTTCATTTGAAAATGACCTTCTTTTGCTCCCATACAAATTTACATATCAACAGGTTGAAAAATGTGTTTTCCCTAGCAAGGTCATAGGAAACGAGTAACGAATGTCTTCTTCTTCTTCAAAATAACTTTTCCCCGTCCCACAAAAATTTCTGAACGCACAAAGCTATGGGTCGAAAATGACATCATATTTGCGCTACGCTCTGATTGGTTCATACTGCCACATTAACCGTTCCAGCAATTATGAAGCATGTGGGAACGACCAACCAATCAGTTCACGCTGTGCATTCGTAAGCGCCAGAGTTGTTCGACGAGCACGTCGATAGAAATCGCCTCCCGCGAAAAGAAGAAGACCAGAATCATCTCACATCACCTGCAGCTGGACATCCGCAACGACGAGGAGCTGAACGAAGAAAGAAAGCCCAAGAGAAATTGCAAACTATTACTCCCCCGACAACTAAATCCGTCCTTTTCAGGACCACCAAATAAGTTTGCTAATTAAAGAGTTTGGATGAAATTTTCTCTTGTGCTATTTGTAAATCAGTTACCGCGTCACGTCTGAACATAGCATTCATTAAACGCCGCGTCCCGGAGTATATCACAAAGAACATTGAACAAGTAACGAACGAAATTCTAGAAAGGATAATTCGAGCCGAATGTTCCTTCCATCATACAATAAACCGCTTTTAATTAGAATTTCATTTGAATATTTTAGAAGTTTTTCAAAATGTTCGTCCTATACTTTAACATGGGAGCTGTCAGATTTATCGCCACTCGGTGTTTTCTTCTTTTTTCAACAGAGACCGACCATGTGGTTGAGTTCGTCATAGTTCCTACTAGGAACTTCCTAGTTGTGCATACCGGATTAGTTGCTGTCAGCGGCAAGCAAATTAGGCAAATTTCTGCTAAGAAAATCATCCGTCTAGCGTGCACCGACCATGTTGGGTTCGTCGTAGTTCCTAGTTGTGCTTCGCGGTTTAGTTGTTGGCAGTGGCAAGCAAAGTAATAATATATCTGTTAAGACTAATTAAATCTAATTATTGTGGCGCAATAATAGAAGTTCGTCCTCTTTGATGCAATTTGTATCACATTGACTTCGTTGGTACCGTCTTCTTTCGTGCAATAGCGTCCGACGCCATTACCAGCTCTTAGCAGAAAATTTAATTCAGTCTTACGGTAGTCGTAGTTCTGTGCAGAGCTTAGTCGGCCGTTGCAACGCAGTAGGCAAGCGAGCACACTGTAGGATGCACTGGTGAGTAGTCGTTATCCAGAGAGGTTGGTGCAGTTGGCTATTTAGGCCGATACTCCCGTCAACCTCCCATCAATCAGTTGATGGAAAAAGCCGCCCGTAACAACAACGGGACAGGAATCATCCCACGTCACCTGCAGATGGCCACCCGCACCGACGAGGAGCTGAACCAAGAAACCCCAAGTTCAATCGCGAACAATGTTTCTTTCCCGTCAACTATATCTGTCCTTTTCAGTACGACCAAATCAGTTTGTTTTTTAAAGGGTTTGTTTGGTTGAATATTTCTCTTGTGTTGTTTGAAATTTCAATCATTCGAAAGGAATCAAATAATTTTGAGAAAGTGAAATGTCGCAGCATATGACTGCAAGTATGTGATTTAATAATTTTCTTCTACGCGTTAATGATTGTTGCCCTCTTAACCATTGTAGAAAATACAACCGGGGCCGTATCAATATTAAAACCAAACGGTCCTTTTTAGGGCCACCAAATGTTATCTAAAGAGATAACAATAGAATTTTTTTACATATTTACTTCCCAATGCTGGTCCATCGTTCAATTGGCACTATTTCGACCTAGACGTCTACCGGCAATTATAGACTTTGAATCCCCAAACAGACCACAACCATCTGCAGCAAGGTTTGGAAGAAGAAAATGTATAGCACTTCATCTACCGGGTGCTGACCCATTTTAACCCTATTCTGTCGGTTTCTGGAAACTTAAACCGCCTTTCGATCATGCTGCCGAGAGAGCTAGCTAAACACGAGGTTTCTGAGCGAACCGAAGCCGTGGTCAAGTAAACCAGCTTCATGACGAAATAAGGTGGTAGCAGTAGCTGTTCCCTTGAACCCAAAATGGCCCTTTTCAGAACAACTTGAAAGAGAGTTGACATGTCTTTTGGAGTGCTGGGGGCTTGGTTTTGGGGTGTAAAAGTTTCTCAAATGATCAATAACTCATTTGCACTACTAGGTATATTACGTGATATAGAGTATCTTGATATCATATGTCATACATATTATTTGCAGTGAAAGCAAGATTTATGAATGTAGATACCAAGATCGGCTATATCAATAAAGGTTGCAGTGCGAACGTTTAGTGTATGGGAATTCGATTTGGAAGGAAACCAATTCCGGCCACTGTTTAAACAATCAAGCGATCTAGATTCCACATTGCTTCGTCAACTTTGCGTACAACCCCATTGGGTTGTCCCTTCTAGTTTTTTCAAAGTAAAAAGTATTGCAGAAATACATGAATATTACATGCTACTTTGAGGAATTTCAAACGAACAGAAGTTAACAAAGATTGTTATGATTGACAAAATTATGTTTGTTTATGAGGAGAATATGCACAGCTCATAGTAAAAAAAATGACATTCATTTTTGGCCGAATCAATTATTTAATAAATATCAGAAATCTAAAGCTTGTTAATGCTCACAACTCGGCAGCTTTTATGGTGCAACTTTTGGTTTTACTCTTGCATAATTTATGCGACGTTCTAAAGATTTAAAAAAAACAATAGAAAATTCTCTTATATTTTGCAAGTTTGCAGCATCTCTGTTGGAATCATCAAAAATAGTCATGGTGGATTAGACACATGGTATACACTGTCAATTAAAATTATTTTTAAAACAACAAAATGTCTAGATTATCGAGCAATTTTCTTTCTTACTCAAAATGTATCATCTCAATCATCGACAAAAGGAAACGCAGCTTTCGAAATTTTTAGTGATAATTGTAATCAAAGTTTTAACCATCACTGTAATTTTGTCCATATCTATGGCTTGAAGTTGAAATTGAGTCCAAAAAAACATCTTGAAAGCAGTCTAATAACGTCATGATAGACCATTGCAAATTATTTGAGTTAGTTATTATAACATCATATTAATTAACCATATTCGAGCGTATTGTCAGTGAAACGTCATTCGGATTCAGAAATTTTAGAGAAAATAACGTTTCTTGCGGGCCGTCACAATGAATCAACTGCTGCTGGGGATTCTTATTGTATGCTATACTGCTTTAAAAACACAGTTCTATCAAATGCAAATGGTGGCTTGTATAGACAATTTAATGTCAATGTTTTCATGTCAAAGCCATTGTTTACATAGAAGCCCCTTATCAATGCTGAGTGTCGAGTAGTTCCTACAAAGAATGTTGTAAACTTAAATCAATTTTGTTTTCTAAGATCTCTTAAGAAATGTCATAGTGGGACTTTTATGCCTAGAATTTCAACATGGGACAATCTAACTTGATGTTTTTGTGATACAAACTCAGAACAAAGTAAATAATTTTTTGTTTGTATCCAATTGTTCGCACTGGAACGGTCTGGCAGTCGGAGTGGACTGTATTCGGCAGGTTCGTATGGAGGTAGCAAGCGTCAATCTCAATCAACTCTTTAGCTCTGAAAAGAGCTGACTGACGTTGTTTTCCAGCCACAGAGGGAAACGGTCGGGAATGATGAAAACAGTAGACTACACCAAAACAACTCTTTATTTCTCTCTTCTTTCTATAACTGCTTCTGCTGCTGCTGCTAACGGATGCGCGGTTGGGATAAAACTGATACTGTGCACGCTAATCCGTGCCGATGGTAGTAGAGGTGATTGGTTGGCGTCGTTCGTGTTGGCGCTTGAGTCTTGCATGATGATACTTTCGGCGTAGATGGAACACCAATAGTATAGTTAAAAAATTAAACACATTGAAAAAGCTGCAATTTGACCAAAAGCAACATGGGGCAGTTATGCGTAGAACGGCAGTATAGTTTCGAAAAATATGTTTGTTTTTTTCTTGTAGTTAGACCAATTCTGTAACCGTTTCTTAAGAAGATATCTTGCAAATGGGCTTGGTCTGCTTTTTAATCAATATGAAAAAATATTATAAGTAATGGGAATTTATAAACATATTCATTATATTCATAACAAACATTATTGTCAAAATTCGATCGGTATTAACAACTGCTAGTTTGACACTTGTTGGATTGAATTGTTGTGTTTTTGAATTTTTGCATTTAGTTTTACTTTTTAATAACTTGATTACAACCTAGATAAGACATCGTCTTGTCAAAGGTATGTTATGCAGTGCACCTTTAAAACGGGTAGGCAATTTTAAAACCATCGGAAATTTTCTCATATGGCAGGAACCAAGCTCACACCTATTTCAAATTGATGATATAGACAACATTTATTAACTTTTGGTAACAAGTGCGCGATCGCCAACTTATTCTACAAGATAGAAAGAGCAGTACCCATGGTCTAGCGCAGATCAAAAGGATTTCGGTTCAGTGCAATGAAAGTGGTGCAAACGAAGTTTTAAAATTAATTCTACTCGGCCCGTCTTCTCCAGCTCCAAATCAGTATTTTTTCCACATCGAAGACACGATTGCGGTAACAATTTCATTCTCGTTAATAAATAATTCAATATAAGTAGGTACTTCCGCTGCATCAACCCATTCTTACTCATGGTGTATATAGAGCACCAAAAATTTTTTTTTTTAAGATTAAAGCACATTTGGATAATATTGTAATGCAATTTTTTGATCATTTTCGTAAGTTAATAACACTAGTAGCTCAAAATTCCGACAAATATGTGTGGCATTTCGCAACGACTGTCGGTCTTTTTACTGTGTTTTTTAAGGAAGCTACTTAACAAATCTCCATTAACATACTCTTAAAGCGTAACGTAACCTGTATTAACCCTGATGTTATTACTCACTTCACGGACATAGCTAAAAAGCGGCGGGAAATAAGACTTTTTGTCAATGCCCAGAGGGATGTAGCGTGCATTGACGAGCAAAAAAATGCTTCAAAATAGAGAATAGAATAGACCTATGGTTTTTGAATTACATATGAATTAATTGTGATTGAACTTTACTTATTTAAGATTTTGTTAAAAATTGATCAAGAGTAAACATGTACATAAGTGGCAGGTGGCATCAACCCTATTGCTGATGTATACTACAGTTCCATCTCTCTTTGTTGTAAGCGATGTTCCTCTATTTCTCCTGCCTGTTGAGGAATTTTTAAGCGCTTCCTCAGCAATAAATCAAAGAATACACCATACCGGCCGTAGTCCTCAGAATATGATTGTTTCATTTTTTCTTGTTGCATTTGCACTAAATAACCTGCCCATATAGGGTTTCCTAGAAAAGCTAAGCACGATTTTAATGCGCCACTGTTGCTTCCACATGACGTTTAAATAGTTGATCATTATTTGTATCATTGTTTACATTTCAATCTATAACTCTGTCACTCTCTAGTGCCGGTGCATTTACTTTTCATGAAAATGCGAAGCAAACAGATTGTGTACAAATGGGGCACTTTTCCCAACGTTTCGCTGAGTCCGTTGCGAAAATGGAATATGTGAGCAGCTCCAGTTCGTAACGCGATTAGGAAGTATGGTGAGGACAAGAAAAAATCTGGACGTAAACCGGACCGGAAAATCACGCAGGCTTTCGCCCGTGAAAAGGGTTCTTCCGTTCAAGATGTGGCCAAGAAGCTGGGATCTTCGGAGAGTAACATCGACCGAACAAAGCCACGAAATGAACTAAGAACTTTCAACAAGCAGAAGTAGCCAAAGCGAAGTGAAAAACAAGCAGCGTCTGTCCAACCGTGGCCCCGTAACATATACCATAAACTGAATCCTACGTGAAATTTGATTATAAGACCAGGTGACTAGTTCTACGCGGTTCAGCACGAACCGCGTAGAACTAGTCACCTGGTCTTATAATCAAATTTCACGTAGGATTCAGTTTATGGTATATGTTACGGGGCCACGGTTGGACAGACGCTGCTTGTTTTTCACTTCGCTTTGGCTACTTCTGCTTGTTGAAAGTTCTTAGTTTATTTCGTGGCTTTGTTCGGACCAGCACGGTCAAACTATTGACGATGCCGGTATGTCCATTTTTAAGGGAAAAATTCGGTAAAAAGCAAGGCTTGGAAAGCAATAAGTGGAAGTGTGAGTGTGGAATGCTTTCAAATACATTTGTAAAAACCGATACGATGACTGTTAATGTTTACGTTTGGGAATGCTTGGTGCGGCGCCTGCATCCCATGGCCCGGAAACATAATAATTCACCATTGTTTTGGCCGGTTTTGGCATCAGTGCATTACGCGAAGGACAAATCCAACGGAGTCAAATTCGTACCCAAGGAGATGAATCTTCCAAACTGTCCGCAGGCCAGACAATTTAAACTTTTTCGACTCTGACAAAGGTACCGTAGAGTCACCATACTTTGCGCGGTTCCTAACTTTGCACACTCAATCATTTTCGGATATATGCCGTCTTAATTTGAAAAAAAAATACTGCTGCAAACAATGCCTCACATTACATAGGGAAATGAATTGAGCAAACATATTTAAAAAATACTCGTTAAACTCGAGATACGACCAAATATACATGTAAAATTACGCATTAGAAACCGCGCAAAGTATGGTGCGTACACGGTACGCATTTTTGTGCAAATTCTAAAATGCGAAGCATACCAAAAACATATGCAGGCTTACGAACAAACAGAACAAAAACAAACAAACATTTAAATTACAGAGTCATGAAGCGAGTTTGAGGATTCAACTCGAGAAGCTTCTCAAAGTTTTCGATTACCTGGGGGTTCATAACTTCACACCTGATGAGGAGCCGGAGAGATAATTCTGTAAACCGATCCGAGAGTGGCAACATGCCAGCCAGCACTTCAAGACTCATCGTATAAGTCGAGTGCATGCAACCTTACGCGATACGAAGACACCGATACTGAATACGTTCCAGTTTTATGATGTGCGACCGAGCCGCCGACTGAAAACAAAAACTACCGCATTCGATAACCGATAAAATCGTTGTCCGGTACAACGTTAGTAATGTGTCAGCCCTAAGCTAACTTATTTAATTCACTTGGTAGAGTAACGGGTTTCCTTCTATTCCGAATAACAACTTTTAAACAGTGATTTTAGCTTCCGTGCTTGCTTGCGGATCACTATCGACTGAAAGTATATTTTCAAATCTCATGCCTATAGAGTTCGAGTTCATTGTATGAGTTGTTAAGGTAAGTATATAGTGTTACACTAAAAATATAATTTAGTCCTTTGAGGAATTAATCTCTAGCACCAGATCGGTGTAATAGGATATTCCAATTCTTTTCCTTTTAGTTAATTCTTACAAGCATTTAGAATTCAGATTACACTTTAAATGTCAATTAAATTTTTGAGTATTCGAAAGTTCAAAAATTCATGATAATCAACTGAACTATGAATTGAAAGTTAATTTTCAAGTGCGCCTCAGCTTCGACCGAGTCACCATGGGACTTCCTTCGATGTGCTTCCTCTTTCTAGACTCACGAACCGCTTCGGCTTTATTTGCAACCGGTCTCGATTTCTCTGTGTCCACTTCTGCTAATTTATCGTTCTGCTTTTCCGATGTTTGCTCCACATCTGGAAATCCTGCGAAGTCTTCCTGGTCTTCTATGGAATTTCGTCTGGTATTATGTGGTTGGGTGATCATCACCTTTACTCTTTCCTTCGTTTGCACCAACGTCTTAAGCTGATGTCTGTGTGCCGTCAGTACATGGGATCCCAAAGCGATCATGCGCAATTCATTATTCTTTTTCAAGATTGTTATTACAGGAGCAGCCCACTCGCTCGCTTTTATCGGCATAATAATGCCTTGTCTCTCCAATTCATCCAAATGTTTCAAAAACTGTTCTTTAATTTTGTATGGCACTTGGTAAAGTTTTCGAAAAATCGGCTGGTCTGATTGAAATACTAAGTCCGCTTCAAATCCTGAAATGGGTTTGGATAAATCATTGCTAAAAACCTTTGAATACTTCTTTCGTAGCCTACTTATAACTTCTGCATGTTCATAGTTGATTTGTAAATTTTTTATAATTCCTGGATTAGAAAATATGTTTTTCCAGTTTGGATAAAACAGACTTATTAAATCTCGTCCCAACAATGGTCGAAATTCACTGTAGGTTTTAAGCACAATTAACCTTGCCTCACTTCTACGTCCATTGAGCAAAACTTGCACTATTATCTGCCCAACTACGTCTAACTTTGCGCCATTGACTACTACAAGTTTCTTATTGCAATTAGATAGGGGAATCGAGCTAAAAAAATTCTTGTACAGATGTTCACTAATAACTGTCACTGCTGATCCTGTATCGATTTCCATAACAATCTCTTACCGTTTACCAATGTTTCCACCAGACAAGCGTCGTTTTCAACATTTGCTCCGGAAGTTTTCATGCAATTTATATCTGAGTCTTCTTCTGAATCTTGCAGATTCATTCTGTTGAACTTGTCAAATACAACAGGTTGACTTTCCGTCTTCTGTTCTACAAATTGTACTGTGTTTCTCTTATTCAAAAACCAACAATCCTTTCTTAGACGACGTGGCTGGATAGCTCAGTGGTTATCCGTTCTGCTTACTGAGCAGATGGTCGGGAGTTCAATCCCAGGCCCGTCCTCTTCCTTGTCATTTGTCACTTGCCTCTTCCTGTCACCACTAGATTTCAAATAAAAAAAGCAGTCTACTGCGCTCTCTTTGATCGCATCACTTACCACAGTGAATCCATGATCTAAAAATAACCTGCCTCACTAACACAAAAAACTATCCTTCCCTTGACAATTGTGGAGACGCAGAGGTAAACACGGTCTCTAACCAACGATTGTCAAACTAAAATCATCCTTCCCCCTTCCCCAAAGACCGTGAGGACGTGGCCGGCGCCGGTACTGATCTATAAATAGAATTAGTGAACTTGTACATTGAAGATGCAAAGCTACTCCCAAGCTCCATCTATGTGGTTCTCTGTGCAATTACACTAGTTCTGATCGTTAACGGAGTAGCAACTACGCTACGCGCGGTCTTTTTTTTTAAAAAAAAAAAAAAAAAAAACTAACAATCCTTTCTTGTATGACCTTTGCGTTTGCACAAATTGCACACTGCATTACTATGGGAACCCCATTGTTTCGTATCACGCCTCAATTTATATGAATTTCTCTCTCGGCTATTACCATGCTCACTACTTTGACTTCGTGACCTAAATCTCGCATTTTGATCGAAACGATTTCCATAAGTATCATGGTTTTTCCTACCCAACCTATTTTTAATAGAAAAGACCACCGAATCATTTTGTTCAACAATATCTTTTGCTCTTTTTCCAGCTAACTCAGTGCTAATTATTGTCTTCTCAACCGCATCTAACGCCACGTCATCTTCCATTAGCAATTTCTGTTGTAAAACTTTGTCACGCAACCCTAAAATCAGCTTATCCCTAACGGCCTCATCTTTAAATTCTTTAAAATTACAGTTCTCTGCAAGAAGCTTTACAGCTAGCACAAAATTCTCTGAACTTTCTGAAACACCTTGTGAACGATTGTAAAATTATGTGCATCAACGCTGGCTCTGTTCGATCAAAACGAGCCTTAAGTTTCTTAATGATATCGTCATAGGATAACTGATTGACATCTTGTTTTGGAAAAAGAAGCTTGATTTCATCAAAAACTTCTTCTCCACTCAAAGAAATAAACCACGATCTCTTCGTGTCAACAGTCACATTGTGTAAAGCACAAAGAATTTCAAAACGTTCAAGCCAGTTCCCAAATGATTTGACTTTATGGTAAACATCGACCGAACCAATCATAGTTGGTGCTACCTGCACAAACTGCGCAGATGATGTAGATGCAGACGTCATGATGAGTTTTATTCAAATCTACCACAATCGAACAAAAAATAAACAATGGTTACTCACTCTTTCTCTCCAAGGTCCTGCAAAGTAGACTTACTCAGCGACAAAAGCAACTGAATTTCGCACTTATCCATCTACTTCGCTTGTAGGAATCGTCTCTGATGTCGTTAAAATTAAGATCATCCAAATTTTGCGCACATGTGTTCCTAATTTTGCGCATCATAATAAACTAATAGATAGGGTAACGGGATGTAATGTTAGCCTAGCTCCTTGATTCGGCCTATGTATCAAATATGTCATTATTTCTTCGATTATCAACAAAACCAAGTTGTTATCAGCATGACCGATTTATTTCAAAGCAATTGAGACATAATTAATCAATTTATAGTAGTTAACTTCCGCGTAGTTTTCGATTTCCTTGACTTTTTAGACACCATGACTTTACTGTTTAAGCAGGACAGATTATCTATACGATCTTTGAATGATCTAAATTTGCCGAAATTGAACCTATAAACCGAATAATGCAGCCAAGATGTACAGAATATAATCACATGTTATAAACTAACAGGTCACATTGGTAAAATAACAATTATTTAAGAAGTAAACGGTAGACCCAATGTTAGAGACATATTTTTTTCTATGTTCCCAACTATGGCCTGTTGTATGAAAAGCATGGTAAAAATGTTGTTATTGGTAACATTTGCAATACAAATGTCTGAGTTCCGGTTATAGGTTGTTCATATGGCTCATCTTATCACAAATTAAAGGAACAAAATCTGTGTAGAGTGAATTATAATGTTTTGATTGTCGAATGACCGCTGAATCATACGTAAAACTCACTTAAGTATTTTTTAGCAGTTTAAGTATAGTTTGATTTGTGAAATTGTTTGTTGGGTAGAGCGAATACAGCTAGGAATGCCTTGAATCAGAAAATCAGGAAGAAACCCGTACGAAGATTGCATTTTATAGAAAATCAATCGAATGGGACGAACTTGCATCCATGATTAGACCCAATTTGGTACCCATATACCAACATTACATCCATATCCCTCGAAAGTTTCTGACTTTATAAAACGAGTTGTGTAGCTTTTCGTGATACATTTTAGAAGACGGCTTATTAAACATATCTTAGGAAGTGTATGGCTAGTTAAATTTTGTTTCCAGCTCAAATACTTTATGAGTTACAATGAAAAATGTAATCGATTGTTGCATATTAGGCTGAGTCAAGGGACACATACCCTACTTATGTAAACATTGAAACAATTGGAATAGTATAGGGTTAGCAATGAAAATTTTATTCAATTACAATTTTGATAGTAAAGTAGGGGGGCTACCCCGGCGTATTGGTTAACATCCATACCTCTCACGCCTAAGTCACGAGTTCGAGTTTCACCCCCGGAGAAGTTACGAAAATGCCCAGCAGTGGTGTTTGACTGACTACGACGGGAGATGAACCAGCCCGAGGCTGAAAATCTCGATAATCAAGACAAAAAAAATAGTAAAGTAGGGTAATTTTCGACCTAGCTATACTTCGATTTATGTTTAAAAATCGATAATTCGTAAATGTTTCATTTATGTTTCTCAAACACTTCTAGTTGCTTGTGAATACATCAGTATTATGTGGCATTTTCCATAAATTTGTGTGGATGTATGGATTATTTGCCGTGCAGGTTGACAAGATGTCGGTCTCCGATTTATCTTTGCCTTATAAGGTTGAACATCGGGTAAACGGAACGCTTTTTCAAAAACATCCTCGTCAGCTGGTTCTGTCACCATTGGCAAATTTCGAGTGGAGTAAGTGATGTGATTAGATTGACGAAGCAAATGTTAGGTGAAATCAATAAAAACTACACGTTGATCAACTGTAACAAAAGAAAAATCTTTTTAGTATCAGGCAATGTATATAAATGGTTTGACTAATTAGCTTACCATGCCCCAAATCCAGAAAATTCATCTTCAACGGAATGGCACCCAGCCGAAAAGAGATGCCACGAGTGACCATTTGCAAGGCTTTGGCCAAATTATCCGAAAAATACCGCTTATACTTTCCTACATGATGGACTGTAAACAATAAGGAACATGGTGAAAAAATTGGTGCCATATTTTGCGCATCAAATTATGCTTATTTTCTGATAAAGTGTTACACAAACAGCCGAAATGTTATGTAATGAATGTAGTACATACCTGTTTTCCTCATTTGGTAGTGATTCAGCTTTTAAAACTTATTATCTCGTAACAAAATATCTTGTGATATTTGACACTTGTCTTAGCACACACGCTAACAAGGTGGATTTTTTGATGATTTAAAAATGCATCTGTTTACGAACCGCGGTTTCAGGTATGAGCATTTTTTTCTCATCAAGTATCGAATTAATCGAAAGTCAAGACAATTTACAAGCTATTCGTGTCAAAAGTCAATCTCAAAAACGCAGCAAATCATAGTTACAGCACAAAATATACAAAACTGCGCAAAATTAGGCAATGCGCAAAATATAGCGGACTTACGGTACTCAATGTGGGTGCACTTTGAATCGAACCAGACCCCAAGATTTTTGAATGACATAGAATGAGTTATCGGCTTACCCCAAATTTGAAGCTTCGGTTGTGCTGGGTTGTGCTTCCTAGAAAAAACTACCAACTCAGTTTCTCCGTAGAGAATTTGATACCTAGCTCGAGAGCCCAAGTAGACAAATTGTCTAAGTTATCCTGTAAGGGTCCTTGCAGATCGATCCCATTGGGTCCCGTGACAGACACTACGCCGTCATCTGCAAGTTGTCTCAATGTACAGTTGTCACTTAGACAACCGTCAATGTCTTTGACATAAACATTATACAAAAGAGGGCTTAAACATGATCCCTGGGGGAGACCCATGTAGCTAAGTCGGGAAGCTGTAGAGGTTCCATGAGAGCAGCTCATATGTTTCTCTGACAGCAAAATGTACAAGAAATTTATCATTAATGGAGAAAAGCCACAAGCGTGGAGTTTATCTGAAAGAACTTCAACAGATACTGAATCAAAAGCCCTCTTTATATCCAAGAAAACAGAAGCCATTTGCTCTTTTTTAGCAAAAGCTAACTGAATATCTGTGGAAAGCAACGCGAGACAGTCGTTCGTTCCCTTACCCCTACGGAAACCATATTGAGTATCTGAAAGCAGGTTGTTCGTCTCAATCCATTTGTCCAGACGGAAGAGGATCATTTTCTCCAGCAACTTTCGAATACAAGATAACCTCGCGATGGGTCGATAGGAGTTGTGGTCGGACGCGGGTTTGCCAGGTTTTGGAATGGCAATAACTCTCACCCGGTACAATGTTGAGTTCCATAAACCGATTAAACAAGTTCAACGTGCGCCTCTTAGCGACGTCTGGGAGGTTCTTAAGCAAGTTTAACTGGATCCTGTCAGCCCCTGGAGCAGTATTGCCAAACGAAAGGAGAGAGAACTTTACCATTGAAAAAGGTTAGCTGATCTCATCTATCGAACTTTCGGTTTCGCGAGGAACTTGAGGATCCATTGGTCCAAGTACTCCTCGATTTCGTTGTTCGTAGTTCGGTTACGCAATCTTCGCGCCGTGTTCCAAAGAGTACTCATCGACGTTTCGCGCAATAGACCATTCATGAATGTTCGCCGGTAACCGCGTTTCTTTGCCTTGATGAGGCTCTTAAGTTCGCGTTCGAGAGCCGTGTATACTTAGAAGTTCTCAGGTGTTCCACGTCTGCGGAAAACTTTAAACGTGTCGGACTTTTTACGGTAAACCTCGGTGCATTGCTGATCCCACCATGGAGAAGGAGGTTTCCTGCGAAATGCCGTTCCTGGAACTGGTCGAGTTTGAGCTTGAAGCGCGCTGTCTAAGATAAGGTTGGAGAGGAAGTTTTATTCCTCCAGCGGTGGAAGCTCTTCTACCGTCGTTACGGCTTCATCTAATGCTGTCCTGAACTTTGTCCAATCGATGTAACGGGTAAGATCATACGCGACGTTGGACGTTGGATTCTGATGGATTGAACCCGGTGGCAATCGAAATTTGTATGGGCAAGTGATCACTACCGTGGGGACCTTGAATCACATTCCATGTGCAATCTAACGATAATGAATTCGAACAAAGTGTGAGGTCTAATCTACTGCCAATTGAGGATGGACCAGCCAAACGTGTTACTTCTGCATTGTTATGAACTGTCATATTGAAGTTGTCACAGAGATCATATATTAGGAAAGACCGGTTGTCATCGGTTGACCAGTTAAAATCTCCCATGATCAACCGTGGAGAAGGAAGCACCGAACAAGACTTCGACAATTCCACTGCAGAACATTTGGAAAATTATCCTTCGAAGGAAATGATTGCTGCAAGGAGCGGCCGCTTAGTTGTTAATTGCTTCAAAAAAGTCTTCACTGTGGGAAGCATTGCCAAAACAGTATTTTTGAGAGGGTAAGAAATTTCGAGATACCTAAAGATACCTTCGACAATGTCATCAAATGAGAACAGCCCAGGCTTCTGTTCTCAAAGTCGGGGCATCAGGGGTTTTGGATGTCCCCGGGAGAGATGGAAAGTCCTGGGAGTAGTTAGTACTGCGGAAACCAGGAGGACTAGGATTTTCCTTTTTTCCACCTCTCCTTGAAATGGGCAATTTGGTTTTGGGCTCTGGCTCAGCAGCTTTCCGTGGGCGGATGCGTCTTCGCTTTCGTGAAGCACCTTCCAGAAAACTGACTGATGTTCCCTCTTCAACCAAATCAAAGTCAGACTTGTCATCTGACAGAGGAGCAAAGGGATTTGTATTGGCATTGGGTGATGGTGAGGCTTTTTTCACAATTTCAGCGAACGATTGCCTCTGTTTTAGCGAGTACCTTACCCTTACAGAATGCGCATTTTGGTGTGCTGTCTGCGCAGGCGCCATCCTCATGCTTCTCCCCGTAGTTGGAGCAGCGTGCCTTATTGCCGCAATGGGAGATTGTATGTCCCATCTGGTGGCATTTTAGGCAGATCATGACCCGAGGTACAAACAAACGCACAGGTAGTCGAAGTTTTCCCAACTCGACGTATTGAGGAAGAGCTAAGCCAGAGAACGAGTCTTACGGTGTAATTGAGTCTGACGGTGTAAACTTTTTTTCACCCTTGTTGATCGATACCGTGCCAAGTTGGCGCACTTCCAATATCTACACTGGAGAATGCAGAGGGTTCTTATATCGATCAACCCCCTGCTTCAGCAGGATCTCACGCTTCGGAGACCACACCTTCAATATCAATACCTTGAGCTGGGATATACACCCGATACTCGAGAGTAAAGAGCTAAGAGACAGCAATCTCATTAGCTTGCTTGAGGTGGGACACAACGACCCGAAGGGTATTCGGTCTGACTTTAATTGTCTCGAACACGACCGAGAATCGCTTCGTGAGATCATTACTGATCTGATAAACGTTCAGAGGTTTCGTTTTGGGCTGAAAGTAGACAACTCATCTTCCGACAAATCATCCATGGCTCGCTTGTGGGAGCTTATGGCGCTCAACCACTGATGCAATCATATATAATCTTACACAGAAAAACAAACTAAAGCTAAAAACACACTCTCTCTCTCTCTCTGTAACATATAGGCATGCACACGAAATAAACAATTTATTCAGGAGCGAGAAACAACAAAAACTTATCTTATATGTATCACTGTTCTGCAGAAGCCGGGCGGCGATGTGTGGCCGCGTGTACCGGTTAGACGTGAAGCTCACGTTGTTCGCTAGACAATGAGGGTCTGCGGGTTTCTTGTTAAATCATTGTTATTTTATCTATGAAAGTAATTAGTTTATCACGTATGACTATTGTCTGTACATCTACGCTGCATAATTTGGTGTATCGGTTCAATTTGGCTAATGTTCGATTATTCGAAGATCTTGGTGATAATCGGTTCAGGTTAACCAGTGAAGTCATGACGTCTAAAAAGTTGAGGGTATAAAAAATTACGCGGAAGTGAACAACTATAAATTGATTAATAATATCATAACTGCTTTGAAATTCGTTGGTCGTCATGGTAATAACATGATTTTGTTGATTATAGCTGTACAAATAACATATTTGGTAGATAGGCCGAATAAAAGAGCTAGGCTAACATTACATCACGTTACCCTATTTATAAGGACTGCCGGACAAAAATGTGGCTTTTGAATAACGATCCTATGGTAATTTTCAAATCATGTAATCGATTCCTTGCTATCTTTATTGGATTCTTCCAAAATAATTTGATTTTTAAATACGTTTACCGATTTCTCCGTGCTAGGTATAAAGTCTAAATCATCCGTATCAGCGGAGTGTTGCGTCATGCTACTTCCGCTGGTGGCATGTATTTCAACTGATGTTAAATTTTCTGACTCTATTCTCGATAGGGCATCTGCGTTTCTATTTAAGGTTCCTTTTTTATTTCATATTCATATTCTGCTAATTCAAGTTTCATATTTAGATGTTTGCGGTTCAAATCTTTCTTCTGCCTAAGCCATACTAAGGCCTTAGGGTCAGTTCGCAATTGCAACTTTGTTCCATAAAAATAAGGTCGGATATGTTTTACTGCTCACACGATGGCCGCAAGCTCCTTTTCGGTAGCTGACCAATTGCATCCCGTGTCATTTAATGTTCGTGATGCAAATGCAATTGGATGTTCTCTGGAATCTTCAAGTTTTTGCGCAAGAATTGCACCAAGTGCAAAATCGCTAGCATCCGTTTCAAGAATAAACGGTTCATCAATGTGCGGATATCGTAAAATAGGATCAGATGTTAATATTTGTTTTCAGTCACTCAAACAACTCATCATTATGAACAATTGTAGCTCCTATTTTTCAAGCATTTTGTCAAAGGTTTTGTAAGTTTTCCGAAGTCTTTTATAAATTTTCTATAGTAACCATAAAGTCCAAGAAATCCTTTGATTTGCTTCGTTGTTTTTGGTAAAGGCCATGCCAAAATATTTTTCGATGTTATTGGGTTTGGTTTATACCCATTTTCCGTAACAATGTGGCCAAGAAATTCGCATTGTTTTTGTTAAAATTCGCATTTGTCCATTTGAATTTTCAAATTTGCTTCAATTAATCTTTTCAAAACTTTATTAAGGTTATCCAAGTGATGTTGCAAGGAATTTCAAAAAATAATATCATCGAGATAGACAGGACCTTCCGATGAGGTCCCCTAATACACTAAGGTTTTTTTTGCACGGTATTTTTTCAACGGCTTTTTTTGCACGGATTCCGGAATTAACAAAAAAAAACCGTGTAAAAAACCGTGCAAATTCCGAAATCAGTGTAAAACAACCGTGTTAATTCCGAAATCCGTGTAAAAAAACGTTGATAACATGCTTAGTCTTTTGCAATGAAAAATACTTAAAAGATTTTCTAAACAGTGGAGTGGATAGCTAAAACAAGTTACAAGAGTCCAGCGAGGGCCCCAGGGCCAGAACACGAAATAGGTCCGGAGTGAATGTGTGTGGGGATAAGTGGAGAAAATACAAGTACATTCATGATGGCATATCTCGAGACTCTTAATATCTGCAAAGGTGCGGTCTTGAGCAAAGTTGTTCAGAAGGTCAAGGTCATTCGAAAAGTGAACCGTTTTGTTCGCAATTCCACCACTACGTGGCGCTAGTAAGAATACGAAATTGAGCATATGCAACTTATTCTGTTTCGAGATTCTGATAAGATGGATAGTTCTAGTCATCGGCAAAGTTGTTCAACAGATCAAGGGCATTCAAAAGATGGACCGTTCTTCCGGAATTCACCGCTAGGTGGCGCTAATGAGCATGCAAAATTGAGTATTTTCAACTTGTTCTATCTCGTAATTCTGATAAAATATAAAGTTCTAGTTTTCGGCAAAGTTGTTCAGAAGGTCAAGGGCATTCGATAGGTGAACCGTTCAATTCGGACTGCCACTAGGGAGCATTCAAAATTAAATATTTTCAAATTGTTCTATTTGTTCTGTGTGGGGAGAAGTATTTATGTGTGAATATAAGCGTGCATGTATGATCGTTAGTGTGGATGTATGTGTGGATGTATGTGTTGTATACGTGCGTGTGTGTGTGTATGTGTGTGTGTGTGTGTGTGTGTGTGTGTGTGTGTGTGTGTGTGTGTGTGTGTGTGTGTGTGTATGTGTGTGTGTGTTTGTCAAAACCGCGTTTGTGTTTATGTGAAGGTGCGTATAAATGAACGTGTGATTGTGTGTACATGTGTATGATTTTGAATGTGTTTATGTGAGTGTGTCGATGAAAATGCAAGTTTGTTTGTGTGCATGCAGAGTTGCAATTCTCCTCGGTGCTAGCAGGGTGCGCAGTGAAAAGGTACTCCGGAGATTGGCAAACGCAAACTCACCCGAGAGATTTTTGTTTTGTTTCCACTCTCTGCTAGACACCACAAGTTGAGTGACACCAAAGTGTCTGTCGTTTGCACCCTCACCACACAAACAGGCCGGAGCGTGTGAGTGATCTCTGAGGAGCACCGAAGAGAGCTGAATTATTTCACCGGGGAGGGTCACCCTGGTGAAAATATTTATTGCTAGTTTTATACCGCAACAGTTGAATTTGAACATTTTTACAATGTTACTGATTTCTTAATGTTCTTCGTCTTCTTTTCGGCGTATCCAAGCATATTGCTTATCGCAATTAGCTGATTGTCAGGCTCTCACAACCTAATGTTCTAGATGCACTTGCACAGTTATTAAGCTTTCGAAGCCAATCACCACCTATCCATGAATTTGTATATTTTGTGGCAAGCACAATGATACTTTTATGCCCAGGGAAGTCGATATTTATTTAAGTCGACTGGACTGTGAATCGAACCCGCCTCTTCTGGATTGGTAGTTCCGTGCTTTTACCGACTAGACTATCTGCGGCCCATAATTCGTAATGTTCATCTATGATATTCTGAAAGTACAAAAAAGGAACCGGGAGACACGAAAAAAACTTCAGACTGTACTTTCTTGTTCCCGTTTTCCAGCCTTTTTTTCTTAATTTTTGAATCAAGGTTTCACTCACGTTAGTGCGGTGTAGTCCTTTTTCGCTCTTTCACTCTTCGTCGTTCACGCTGCAGTGAGTGTATGAACGCTCAGGCAGCGAACTGCCAATTCTCTCGCTCTCCCGTGCTGTGTCGAACAATCTCTACTGTGGTGTCAGGAAAAAATCTCCGTAGAGACTGAGTGAGGTTCACCAAAGAGAGCTAAAAAAGTGCACCCGGGTGATTCTCCCCAGAGAAATTGCAACGCTGTGTGCATGTAGTAATTTGTTTTAATAATATGCATAAACAAATGCAGGGTTGTTACGACAGCGCGGATTTCGCGAATTTCGCGGATTTCGCGATTTTCGCGGATTTGGCGCGGATTTGTTCATAAAATTCGTTCTGGCGCGGATTTGGCGCGGATTCGTTCTACATCATATTGATATACCCACACAGAAACAAAAGCGTTCACGAAAATGAAAACGGACCGTGAACTAGTCCACGTTTTCAGGATTTTTACCTAAAAACGTGACTTAGTTCATGATTACGTGATTCAGTTCACGGTGTATTTTAGCGGATTTGTTCATAAAATTCGTTCTGGCGCGGATTTGGCGCGGATTCGTTCTACATCATATTGATATACCCACACAGAAACAAAAGCGTTCACGAAAATGAAAACGGACCGTGAACTAGTCCACGTTTTCAGGATTTTTACCTAAAAACGTGATTTAGTTCATGATTACGTGATTCAGTTCACGGTGTATTTTAGCTTTTTCTCGAATTCATGACTGCAGTTCACGGATCGTGGAGAAAGAAATACTTTGGACGATCCATGTGGTCATGAAAAATATTTCTTTTATGCAGCAGGAACTGATGGAAGCGTCCTGAAGATGATTGCTCCGAATGACCTGAGAGGATTTTCCCTGACTCGTCAGAAAATGACTCATCTGGTAAACGAAGCAATCGGACCCTTTTTCAAGGGCCTGTTTTTGGAAGACATCAAAGGTCAATACTACTCAATTATGTTCGACGAATATGAAGCGAGTAATAAACAAAAAGAATTGGCTATACTACTGAAGTACTTCTAAAAGAGGCTCCGAAAAATTAGCATCTTTCACCTGGAAAGCGTATTCCTTGGAAAAGCTACTGCGAACGTGTTGCTGGAGAAAATTCAAAAAGCCCTTACCGATAATCATATTAGCACTGATCGTTTAGTTATGGCTGGTCACGATGGTCCAAACGTCAATAAATCGCTGTCTCGGAAATTCAACAATCAGTTGAACCTGTGTGGTTCACATTATTCACAACGCATTCAGGTAAATTAAAGGTTTAATTTTGTGTATATCATAAGAAACATCAGTAAACAATGATAATTTTTCAAAACTAATAGTTTATCCATCCAAACTAACAGTTTCGACAGATAATGGGTCGTATGAATAAAAGAGTATACTTTACTTTCACCCATGCATTTCTTATGAGTGAAAGTACACTATACTCTATTATTCATACGGCCCAATATTATAGTTTGGTAACAACTACCTGAAACCGGAAATTCTCTTTTGAAATTAACTGCGATCATGTGAAATCTGCTATTGAATTAGTTCTGAGGAACTCCATATTTATTGTGAATCGTTTTGGGGAATACAAAGCTAGATAAAAGTAAAATTTCATGAATTTCCAAGAAATTCGGATCATCATTTAATGATAATTAAGATGAGAACTCCAAAGCAAATGAAAAGAGACAGCCTAGGAATTTCGAATGAATAATTCTAGAAGTTTCCAGGAATAACTCCATGAGGATTAATATCCAACCGAAGAATTATTTCTTGAAAATACGAAGTTTAATACCTAAGAATTCTAAATGGACTCAGGGACTTAAATTCTAAACTATTAAAAATCTAAGAAAGCATTTTATTATTTGTTTGCTAGTAGATATGTATTATAACCTTCATTTTTTTAGGGCTGCTATCAAACAGTTTGGATATGTTGTTCCTGATTTGGCAAAGTATCTGTACTATTCCTTTGTCGTTCCGTCGAAGTGGGAAGAATTCAAATAAAGCTGCATCACAAAGCCTAAACGTTTCCAAAAGCATGTTGAAACCCGGTGGGCAACTCTCGGACCAGCTGCAGAAGTGGTTCTTTCAAACTACAACCACTTAGTTTCTTTGAAAAAGAAATTGCAAGGGCTGGCAAAACACGGAGCTTTTATGAAGAAGAAATTTTAAAGATTTTACTGCTGCCAGATATCAAAGAGCAGGTTCTTTTTGTGATTGAAACAGCGGGAGAAACGGAAAAGTTGCTTAAGTATCTCGAAACGAATGAGTTTATTCTTTTCGATATTTATGATAGGATTCTTGCATTTTTAGTCACTATGATATCAAAAGTTAACGATCCAAAACAGATAATGGAAGCCATCAACAACAAAATGCTAATGGGAGAACATTTTTTGAAGGATACGGATGTAATTATTTACAAATCCATTCTTGACGCTGCAGGAAATCAACTTAAAACATCTAATTTCAATAAGCATTTTAAAGACCACACTAAGGCTTTCGTCTCGTATTTGTTTTCCAAAGATGTTCCGAATGAATTTGTTAGACTAGTCAGCAACTTCAAGGTTGGAAGGATCATAAATAAGGATTCCATCAAAGAAATCGTCCACTTAGTAGATGTTATTGATTTTAAATTAGACAAATCTAAAATTCACGAAGAACTAGTACTTGCAAGTGTCAAGTTGTCAACTAAAACGGTTGAATCAGAAACAGATTTGGAAGTACTTGATTTTTTATTCCAGGACGATAGTTTCTCTGAAATGAGAACGAAAAGTCGAAAGAAAATTTTCACTATCCAAGCATGTGTTACTGGAAAACCGAACTAGGATCAGTGAACAGCAGTTCAATAATCGTAAACACATTTTGAGTGGCATGCATTTTTTTGAGAATGATATAACCAGATTTGTTGTTTCAAAGGACTTGATTTTGAAGGCGAATTTTGCGAGGCAATCTTACGAATCCAAACAGAAACAAAAGAAAGATTTTGAATTAGTGGAGGCACAAAAAATAAGGGAAAAGCAAAGAAGGAAGCAAGGGACCAGATCAAAAAGCAAGAAGAAGTTGTAGGAATGAAAAGGAAGGCTAAAGAAGATATTTTTAATTTGATGGAAACAGAAATCAGAGCTATGACATCCAATAATCCAGAAACATCATTCCTGAAAGTTCTTTTGAAACAAAAAGATAACATCCAGCAGGAAGAACAATCAGAAAGGGAAAAATTAGCTCATATGAAGGCTATTGAGGACAATTAAATGTTATGACGTATATATTAAATAAATACGTACCTATCTTGATACACCATTGACAAAATATGAATCATTCTCTTTGACATACTTTACATATCGGTTGTGTTCGAGTGCTTTCATCACTCACTCAAACGTACTGTGCTCCTTCAACGGTGGACTTGGCCAGCGTGGATCACATCTTGGGTCATTGGTTGTTTTTGTCTGGACATTTTTATTAAGTTGGTTATCGGTCAATTTATTTGACTTAGCTCATCGTGACTTATGTTTCCCTCTTTACAGGTTTTATTTCACACTGAAGTTTTCAATTACATTCCTGTTTTGAACAATGCATCTAATTGGTTCAAAAACGCAGACAATCTTATTGTGGGGAACGGTTTTAGCTCCACCGAGACTCTATTCCAAGCGCTGGGTTTTTCTGAAGGAAATTAATCAAAAATCTACTTTTGTTATTTGTAGCATACTGCCTAAAATGAGCGATGCATGTTATTGTTTACCCCTTGTTTGAAATAGGTTGGCCTACTGATGAAGCCGTTCCCCATCCTATATATTTGATGCTTGATAAGTTATAGAACATTCTTGTGTGGATTGGATTTGAAGGCGCGGATTTGATTTTGAACTCGCGCGGATTTGGCGCGGATTTATTTTCAGACTTCTCGTAACAACCCTGCAAATGTGTAAATGTGTATGTTTGTATGTGCGTATGCGTGTATGTGAGAATGCGTGAATGTGTGAATATACGTATGATTTTTTGTGTATACGTGTGTATGCATCTGTGTATGTATATATGTGCGCATATGTACATACATATGCAGAATAGCAGTGTTACGCGATCCTGTAATGCCTGGGACAGACAAACAACGTACAGCGTTGTACTCCTTTAGTCTAGTACGTGTTTTTCGGTACTGGATTAAAGTATTTGACAGTTCGTACAACGCTGTACGTTGTATGTCTGTACCAGACATAAGGCTCTGAACCCAAATTCCGTACGTTCAGTTGAATCTATGTAACTTCTACAAGGCATCTTTTTTCCAAAATAGACAGTTTCATCGGTGTTGAAGACTTGGTTTGCATGTTATGCACCATCCTCAATCAGCTGCAGCTGTATCTGCTAATGCGCATTCTACTTTGATTCCTACGTTTGACACATTGTTTTATGTATGAACCGATCTAACCATCCCTTGTTCAACCATATCTTATCAGAATCACGAGATAGAATAAGTGATAGAAAGAGATAGAGATAAGAGATAGAAAATGAAAATGAAAAGAGAATCACGAGATAGAATAAGTTGAAAATGCTCAACTTTAACGACGACTTGAACTTTCCTCTTATCAGAAACATGAAATAGAACAAGTTGAAAATGCTCAATTTAACGCCACGTAGCAGGGGAATCCCAAACGGCTATAGTCACTAGATTCATAGTCTGGCGGATACAATGACGGGAGCCAATTTGAACTGTCAGTTGGCGGAGCCAATCGAGCATATCTCGAGTAATTCATGTTAAGCGCCTAAAACCCATTTGTAAACAATGACTTTCAATATCGATTTCTCTTGAATCTCAAATCACTCTCGTGAAATGAAAGCAGCATTTGGTAGAAGAATGTTAGTTCTACCATATGGAGTAGCAGGATATGGTGGGATTCTCGTAATTCGTGAGAAATCAACATATAAAATTATTGTTTACAAATGGCTTTTAGGCCCTTAACATAAATTACTCGAGATTTGCTCGATTGGCTCCGCCAACGTACAGTTCAAATTGGCTCCCGTCGTTGTATCCGCCAGACTATGAATCTAGTGACTATACAAACGGCTCACTTTCCGAATGCCCTTGACCTTCTGAACAACTTTGCCAAAAACCTGAACTATCTATCTTATCAGAATCACGAGATAGAAGAAGTTGAAAATGTTTAATTTTTCATGCTCACTAGCGCAACGTAGTGAAGGAATTCCGAACAGAACGCTCCGTGTTGAACACGGAGAAAAAAAGTATAATTCAATCAATAATATTTCATCTGCAATCAACTATATTTTAGCATTGATTTTTGGATAACGCATGTGCATGATTGGGGGAGGTAGCTCATCAAATCTTCCGGTCCGCCTCTAAGCATATTGCTGTGAGGTACCAGGTGGGACTCCACCGATAGCCTGTCGATCTGTCAATTTTGGAAGACGTCTTCGATGAGTTATCTCAAATTATAATAATCCGTCCACTATATCACAATATATTGCGATTGATTGAGCGGATTGGAGATAATGAAATCATTAGGCATAGGACCAAGTCTCCCCCGGTTGGTACGAAAACGATGAACTTAGAAATCAATAGAAGCGTAAAGTTGCCAAAAGGCACAAATTGCTTCAGGGATCGAAATCCTTCAATCGTAATTTACGGTATAGATTACTCTATGGGACGCTCAACTTGCTTGTTGCAGATGTGAGTTCCAGCAGCAGGATTGTTTATAGAATATAGTTGTACATATTCAAAGTTTACAGAAACACCACATTTATTTATTGGCGTCAATCAATAGTAGACCATATATTAAATTACATTACATTCTCAACATCTATGTTCGTTTCTATTTTACATTTTATTATTCACTTGCTAGCCTCAAAAAGATTTTTTTTTCAGTGATTTTCTATCCATAGTAATATCAATTATTTCACTATATGCATTATAGCACGACATCATTCTATTTAATGGCCCGTTTTTGGCATAGGCTGTTCTATGATTGTTGATATAAAACAAGTTTCTATTTCTTAGACCGCGAATAGGGGCATAAAAGTTTATATTTTCTAGAATCACCGGAATGTATACTCTTTGCGCAATAATATCATTTATAAAGGCTACCATCGCAAACTCTCTTCGTTTTTTAAGTGTGTCTAAATTAATTAGCATGCATCTTGAATCATACAACGGCAATGGAAGGCTCGCCCATCCTAACTTCCGTAAAGCAAATAACAAAAACTGTTTTTGTACTGATTCAATACATGTAAATCGTGACTTGTGATATTATGGTTTCAGTTGAAAATCGAATTTATGGACTAGCGACAATCGGTGTTACTCTCATTCTGTACGTTATACATAATGTCGGAAGTAGTGCGCTGTACAGCGTATCTGATGCGCCATACAGCGCACTACTTCCGACATTAGGTATAACGTACAGAACGAGAGTAAAATCGATTGTCGCTAGTCGATAAATTCGGTTTTCAACTGAAACCATAATATGGAGACCAGAGTATGCTACAAAATTCAAGGATGGGTCTAACATATGCAATATACAATGTTTTGATAGTGTAGGGATCCTTGAAATGAAAACTAAACCTCTTGATAAAACCAAGCATGTTGGTAATGTTATTATAATGCTCCACAAAGGATAATTTGGAGTCAAGTATAACACCTAGGTCTTTAATATGACTGCATCTTTCAACTTGCTTCTGGCCAATGGTAACTGCTTCTTGCCTTATAATGTGCTTTCTTGAAAATGATATGGAATGACATGTTTTAACATTTAGTTCTAGTAAACATTTCGTGCAACAGGTATGAAATTTATCGATTTCGCGTTGAAATATTTTCAAATTAGATGCTTTACATATTTCAAAGAAAAGTTTCATGTCGTCAGCATATATTAAAACATTCAAATGATTAAAAATCAATTCTACATCATTGACAAACAAAATAAACAATAATGGTCCAAGATGAGAACCTTGTGGCACTCCAGATGTCACATTCACTACTGATGACAAAATACCACCAAATCTTACCCTTTGTGTTCTACCAGTCAAGTATGATTGGACCCATTTTAGTAAACTCTGATTGAAACCTAGCCTCGATAATTTAAACAGCAATAAAGGAATATCAACTCTATCAAACGCTTTACTAAAGTCAGTATATAACGCTTCAACATAATTTCCTTTATCCATTGCGTTTAAAGAAAATGTTACAAAATTCAACAAATTGGTAGTCGTTGATCGCCCTTTAACAAAACTGTGTTGTTTGTTAGATAATACATTTTTAACTTGTGAGAAAATGTTTTTGTTGACTATCGATTCAAATAACTTAGGAATACAAGATAATATCGCAATTCTACGATAATTTTTTATGTCAGATTTTTTGCCGAATTTAAAAATCGGCATCAGAATGGATTTCTTCCAAACTGACGGAAGAATACTTGATTCAATTGAATAGCCAAAACAAAGGTTTCACTAGTTTTTTCGATACTGCTTTTAGAAAAGCTGGCGGCAGACCATCAGGTCCAGCTCCCTTAGAAGCATCCAATGTATTTATTGAAATTATAATTTCGTTAAGTGATATGTTATTAACTGTTACATCACTGATTGTTTCAGGAAGGTACGAGAAATACTGATAATCCCGATCATTAACGTCATGAGTAGTGTAAACATCCTGGAAGAAGTCTGCGAATAAGTTGCTGATTTCGTTTGGAGTTTTGCCTGTTTTACTGTCTAACTGCATTTTTGATGGAAAATTATTCGACTGCTGTTTGGTCTTAACGAAACTGAAAAAAGATTTTGGGTCTAGCTTTATATTATTTTCTACTTCAATGTTGTAATCCTCATAGACATTTTTAATTTCTAAGTTCAACTGGTCACATATGGTAAAGTATTTTGTAAGATTCAAATCATTTTTATCTATTTTATAAGCTTTATGTGCTTTTTGTTTTCTATTTTTCAGGTTGATTATTTTTCTATTATACCATGCTGGAGCTTTAGATTTGATTGATTTTTTCCTTTGCTTCTTAGTTACTGTCGTCTCTAAAATCTCGTATATTACTTGGTAGAATTTGTTCACAGCTAGCTCTATGTTCAAATTACAAATCACATTTTCCCAATCAAAGGAGCTTAGTTTATTTTTGATAACATCGTATTTTGCATGTTTAAAGTCATAATAGGTTTCGGTTAAATCGCCATCCATCACTGTGGTGTTGTCATGTATAAATATGGAGTATTCAATCGCGGTGGGAATACCTCATTTTTCCATAAAGGATCGGGTGATTTCGTCACGCAGAAATCATCGGTCATATTAGTAAATAACAAATCTAAAAAACAGTTGTTATGATTTCTTACATGGTTTATTTGATTAAGTCCCAGCTCTGAACTTTTGTCAAATAGAGTGCGGAGCGTTTCATTATCTCCCAAAATTGGTACCAAAAGAGATTCATTTTCATCATCAACGATAAAATTTGCTGCCCGTTGATTGAAGGTCACCGTAAATGTGAAGATTCGTTTCAGACTCAAATTTTGAAATGATGTTAGCAGCAATACAAAAGAACGTATCATATGATTCTTTTTTTGGCAAATTCAGGAGGAAAGTACACAGCCGCCAAAATATGAAACGTGGTCAAATTCCTTGCATTTATGTGAATCAATTTGTTCCGATTCATAGTCGGTGCAAACTGCTATTAAAACTCCACCACCAGATTTCTTATTGGATAACGATTTGTTGCGATCATCCCTAAAGACGTTAAAGCGATCGCCAAACACTTCCTCATTTTTTATGCTGCTGTCCCAACTCGTTTCCGTGCCTCAAATAACGGGAAAGTTGCAAGCCGCAACCCGTCTATAAATTTCGTTTACCTTTACCGAACTTTTCATTCTATTGAAATTTTGACAATATATGTTAACTTCCTTACTTTCATTGATTATATTAAACTCAAGCGGTAAAGTAGGCTCTGAAGTCATCGGGTTGTTTTGCAGCATGGATTCGTCTACAGGATAGGGATTCTGCGTTTCTGCGTCACCCAGTTGTTGGCTTGTCATTAAATCGGGTTCTTCCTCCAAGGGGTACGTCAATGCCGTGGAAAACACGTATGCCTGCAGGAGCACGCCGAACACGCTGCTGCAGAAGACCTCTCCGGAGCGGAAAATGGAAATGCATCAGACGTCGGGTAAGGGTTTAAAGTTTCACCTTTTTGAAAATGAATAGTTGGTTGGTAGTTAGACGGTGGACTGGAAAACTGATCTTTCGCAGCAGCAAGAACCCTAGTAGCACACTTGTTGCCATTCGGTTGAGATAACATAAATATGACTTGCTAAGTCGTAATCAAGTTACTACAACTAATTATGACCGTAGTGTGCTACTTGGGAAGTACTCGATCAGGTGGGAGTATATTGCCTCTATCATTGATGCCAGTAACATGAGAATTTCCGGGGTTGTAGCTACTTTGGCTTCTGATGAAGTGGGAATTACGGGAGCTGTTGTTGTCGTTATTGCAATTGTGGTCATGATGGCTATGCAAATTATTACTGTTGTTTGCAATGTACCGCGCTTTAGTCTGCTTCCTCCGTTTAGTGGCCTTTTCGGACGCTTTCTGCTGATTCAGCCGGCTTAGTTTACGAGTATCGTATTCCGTCCAGTCCGCTTTCTACACCTTTCTCGTACCTAGTAGACGCCACCCTGCATTATCAGTCTTTTTGGCGTTATTTAATTCGACCAACTGGAGCACGAGTCTGTTGTCGGTGGAAATTAAGCACTGTTGTTATTAGAAATACTGTTTGTAAACAGAGCCTTTAGCTCATCAAGAGCATCAACCCCCAACAGCTGGTTTGTATTGATGGTGCAATTAGTCACTGTATCCAGTGTATGCTGATTAAGCTGGCATGTTCCACTGTTAATGTTACGTAGGTCTGTTGAAATTTCTGCCGTCACCGTTTTCAATGTTCCATATACATTTTCTTTCGTGGCCATTATTGCTGTATCAAGAAGCGAAGTCATGTGATTTTTAATGGCAACAACCCTGCCAGCTAAACTACTATTTTTATTTATTGCGGCCAGCTCATTTTTTATCGTTGCTAGCAAAATTTCAAGTGCTTTCCCTCGGTCTTCGAGAGCATCATGAACTGTGAAATTTGTGCTTTCGATACTTCTGCAAACCAAAAAAAAAAAAAAATAACTGAGTGAAAAAAATAGAATAAGAACGCGCGCGGAATCGGCAGCTAATTAGAAACGCGTGTGCACTTATCGACGGTCGGTGATCGGTTCCATATATGCCGTATCACCACCCGAGTAAAGTCTAACATCATATAGATAGCAATTCGAAACCTTATTTTGATCAACATCAAATTAAAATCAAAATTTGATTTCTCTTCACAATTGTCAAATTCGATATCACATTTAGTTTTCATCCTGCTATAATCTTGCGTTCTTTGAGAAAGGTGGCTTTGTTTTCATTGTCTTGACAGATTATCAACTAGAATACTTATTTATCAACAGAAAAAATGTACAGCATAATGGCTTTTCAATTTGCTCTTACTGATAGCAGGATCAGTTTTAAATTTGATGTCACAGGAATAAATTTTGATCTTTTAACCGTTGAAACGACCAAAACGATAGCAACCTGAGTAATCATTATCGGCAATTTCACAACAACATGTTGAGTTTTCAATTTGATCTCAAACTCTTCTCGGGCAAAGTGTTGATGCTTTGTTGCGAACTGCTTTGTTATCAGTTATAGCGCATTGTTTTTAATTTCATGTGAGCTCAGGAAAAACAAATAATAAAGCTGCTTCCAGGTGAGATCTGGTGCTTCGTCCGGTGTGGTGGGCCGGTGGTGAGGATTATAATTGATTGTGATCTATAGTATTCCTTTACTATACTCGCCGGGTCGCCATATCTTGGAACAGGTGAACCACCATCAGATTGTGTGATTAGCTGCGATATCTTCCTTACTGTTGATATAAATCGATTCAAATTGGCTATCAAGCGTTAACATTTCCTTGTGTTCCTAATGAAAAATCACCAACACACTTTGTTAGTGGTGTAGAAGGAGATGTTCGCTCATCACCGTGAGGCACCAAGAGTGGACAGTAATGTTAGCTAGTATGAGGGATATGAAGAGAAAGTGTTGAAAGTTCCGTCAGTGTACGGTAGGTTGGAAATAGAATAGAAGTATTATAATTGAGCGAAAGGGCATGGGTAAAGTAGTACTCGAACCAGGGACGTTACCTTTGCCTGACATCCTACTGCGGGGTAGGTCGAGGCACGGATGCCACTTCAAAGGCAAAAATAACGTTTTAGTACGCGCTCATGTACCACTGATAGCTTTGTGATAGTTTCTAGTGGTAGTTTGTTGCGCACATGGGAGAGGAACTCTCCCCTTTTTGGGTTTGTTTTGATTCGCAACGTCTGAGATTACTCAAGTTTGTTAGTGGTTTATATTTTACTAGACGGCTAATACAATAACCCTTAGTATCTTTTCAGATACGGCTTGCTATACGGATTAGTATGCACGAACGCTTAGGCTAAGTAGGTTCTCACTCAGCTTATGTGCTCAATAACAATAACAAATTTTCGATCATCCATGTGCATGATTGTAACAACCATACATTTCAAGTTGATTTAACTAATTTACGCTTGAATCAACACTAGTAAAATATGGTTGATTCACCTATGCAATCGAAAAAAATATTGTTGATGTTTTCACAGTTGACTTACATTGCCAGTAAATTCAACCATGATTATACATAGTTGAGCTAATTGAATAACAATAGTTGGTTTGAATATGTTTGGGGTCAGTCCAATTTTTATTCTGAATAAGATTTTTGGTTTCGAAATCATTTGAATGAGAATGCTGGGGGTGAATCTAATTTACATCCTGTATGCATCATTGAAATTAGAAGATTTTTTTTTAGAATGTTAAGGATTAAAAACAGTACTTTTATTGGAACCACGAATATATAAAACAAAATAATAAAGTAATCCTAAATTATGTAATGAATTTGAATTCAGAACTAAGAAGAACTAAGTAAGCAGTAAAAACTTCATCCGATTTTTGTTTCTTTTCGACCGGCACGATAAACTTGAAAGCGATATGAAACGAGCAGGGTTTTTTTTTATTTTTTCGTAGAGCTGCTTCAGGTTTACATATGGGTTGGAATTATAACATTTTTGTTTTGATTTAACCCTATGACAGATATGCCAAAATGATCGCTCTTTTAACCATGAAGTATGATGGTTGATTCAATTCAAAAATTTCTTTGAGCTAAACATATGTTGTGGATGAAAGAAAAAAGAATTCTATTCCTGAATGCCCTTGACCTTCTGAACAACTTTGCCAAAAATAGAACTTTATATTGTATCAGAATCACGAGATAGAACAAGTTGAAAATACTCAATTTTGCATGCTCATCAGCGCCTAGCGGTGGAATTCCGGAAGAACGGTCCATCTTTTGAATGCCCTTGATCTGCTGAACAACTTTGCCGATGACTAGAACTATCCATCTTATCAGAATCTCGAAACAGAATAAGTTGCATATTCTCAATTTCGTATGCTTACTAGCGCCACGTAGAGGTGGAATTCCGAACAAAACGATTCACTTTTCGAATGACCTTGACCTTCTGAACAACTTTGCTGAAGACCGCACCTTTGCAGATATTAAGGGTCTCGAGATATGCCATCATGAATGAACTTGTATTATCCCCACTTATCCCCACACACATTCACTCCGGTCCTATTTTGTGTTCTGGCCCTGGGGCCCGCGCTTGGTTCTTGTAACTTGTTTTGCTATCCATTCCACTGTTTAGAAAATCTTTTAAGTGTTTTTCATTGCAAAAGACTTAGCATGTTATCAAAGTTTTTGTTTTTACACGGATTTCGGAATTAACACGGTTTTTTTTACACTGATTTCGGAATAACCACGGTTTTTCTTACACGGATTCCGGAATTAACGCGTTTTTTTTACACGGTACGTATCCCCAGTGTAAAAAAAAAACCTTAGTTCATCGTGCGTTGAAATGTAGCGGGCGCGTTTTTTAATCCGAAGGGCATTCGAATGAATTCAAAATGACACTTTTCGGTACTAAAAGCTGTCTTTGATCTATCCTTAGGATTAACTTCTATTTGGTGGAACCCTGATTTTAGCTCCAGTGTAGTAAACACATCTTAATTTATCCAAAATTTCTTCCATATTAGGAATTGAAAATTTGTCGGCGATGGTCGTCTCGTTTAATTTACGATAATCGACGACAATTCTCCTATTTTCTTTCCACAAGCATAATAAGGTTAAAAAAATAAGGTTTTAATTTTACCGAAAATTAGGTTTTGCTAAAAAACTCTAAGTATCGGTATTATTTACCGAAACAAAACGTTGGATTTTACTTATTTTTTCAGTAAAGTAAATTTACAGATTTTATCGTTATATTTTAACTAAATTTGGTTAAAAATACTCTCATTGAGCTGAAAGCAATTTCGGTAAAAAGTACCGTACAAAAATAAGTAATTATTAACGTTTTTCCCTTCTTCCCAACAATACCAAAATTTCGGTAATCCATGTTTACCAATAATTTCAGTATGTGCGGTTTTCAGTATTTTTAACCGAATTTTCCGTTTTCTTGTCTTAGCGTGTCTATCAGAGGGTGGTTTAGATTTTTCAGGTGTCTGGTTTTCTGTTTTTGTGAAATGTTTGTTTGTTTTTGTTCTGTGTTTGTTCGTAAGTTTGAGTATATTTTTTGGTATGCTACACGCTAAGACCAGAGTACCAAAAATTCGTTAAAAAATACCGATAACCGCACAAAAGTGCACATACTGAAATTATCGGTAAACATGGATTACTTAAATTTCGGTACTGTTGGTGACAAGCAAAAAACGTTAATAATTAACTATTTGCAATCGTTTATTTTTACCGAAAATTAAGTTTTCTTTTTCTGTTTTGGGTTTTTGGAATGCTATAATAAAAATGTTTAAAGCAAGGTTGTAAGATCTATTTTTTTCGGATTTATGCCCCACTAAACGGATCAGAAAAATGTGAACAGGCTTTAATTAGGTATTTTATTTCCAAGTATTTTTATTCCAAGTAGACATGGCTATTTGCTGACCACAAATTATGATTTTTCCATGTAAATACACATAATACTCTCCCTGTTTTGGTGCAGTTGCCAGACAAATAATGTAAAGGTATTCTTCGGGTGGTAGAGCATTAGATCAACCTTCGACAGCCTGAAATAAATTAGTATGTGTATATGAATCAAGTGCAATTCATTTCAATTTTTGAGATTCGTCGTATGATTTACATACAAATTGAATAATTAACTTACCTTCCAGTTTTTTCCTTCTCTCCGTATCGATTAATCATGTCAATTCCTCCATATTTCCAGTGATCTACAATTGAATGATAAAAAATATATTTCATTGGAATGAGGTAAATATTTCAATTCTGTAGAAATTTGCGAAGCCGTTTCTTCGTTTGTAAACAAACTTTTCAATCGTCAATTTTTCACGAATTACAGCTCAGTTCCTCTATAGAATTTTGCTGGTAGTGTCCTGAATTGAACTATAGCCCGCAACTATTAGCTAGCAATCGACAATGGGAATGTTTATTTACAAGCACAGAACCATTCGCCTTAACAAATTTCTCCGGATTTCATGATCCGCTTATGGTAAATATTTCTACTCACCCTTCGGGTTAACTGCCACAAATCTCAGTCTCTACAGCTGGTTTCTTTCTTTATTTTAAAACAAAATTTGAAACTATTTAGCCTGAAGGTGAGGAGGCGGTACAATTGCAATAAGTCATAAACTTCGCAATGGCGGTAGTGTTGATTCTCAGATGCAGCGCAGTGATGAAATTTTAAACCAAATTTAGGTAAAAAAAATACGTAAACATTTGAAAATCCACTTTACTTAATAAACAAGTAAAATCTATCGAAATCAGTCGTTAAATTTTACCGAAATTTTAGATTTTACTACCAAAACCTAATTTTCGGTAAAATTAAAACGTAATTTTCGGTAATCTTATTTTAGCGTGTATTTAACCCTCGAAATGGTAGTTTCTACTGTGGTTTTTTTGCGTGTGGATCATTCTTGTAAGTTTGTAGCGACCAGAGTTGCCACAATATTTTTCGTTCTCATCTTTAATTTTCACCAAAAAATCTTTTTTATCTGTGTTTAACAGAAGAAAATCATGGCAAGAACTTGCTTCAAACATTCGAATTTAGATGGTCTTATTCAGATTGTAAAAAGGTCGCAATGAACTTCCCAAGCAAGTTAAAAGCCAGCTTCCCATCAGCTTGTTTGAAACACAGCAGTTTTCTCGAACAAGTTTCCAAGTCATGATCTTCGATGGCCTGTATCTCATATTTTTCGTAAAAGTACGGATATTGTTTAGAAATTGAATTGAACTCCTTTAAAGTGTACAGTTTCTTGGGTTCAACACACGATGCATTTCCTGTTGACAACTGACTAGAACGATAGCCATTTGGTGGCAGATCGATGCAGAACGATACATCAAATCCAAGATATTTTGTATCATCTGGAATTCTTTGGATCATTTGAGGCTGCATGATAAGTAACTATAAATATCTTGCATCAACTGTTTAAGTGGCAGCTTTTTGCATGTATAGCTTGCACAAAGAACCAAAAAGTGGCAAGTACATTTGATAATTATCAAATGAGAACTGACACGTTTCAGTAGCTTTTTGAAGGATTGGTCAGAACCCATCACAACCGATGCTCCATATGATCGACAGCCAACAAGCCTTTTTTTTTTGTAATCGTGCCATTGATCTGGTATTGTTCAACAATTGCACAATATATATTGAAATGGAGTTTTCATAAGGGGACATTGGGTCGCAATCGTAAACAATGGCTTCTACCCCAAATTTTTCGAGAATGCTACTTTAATCATAGGGAATTACCACGATGATTGTACAGAAGCGGAGTTCCCTTTAGAATAGAAGTTGTAGTTTACTTGAGTGAGTTTGCATATTCAATTCAATTTGCGGAAGAAGCCGTTGTTTACGTTTGCGACATTGGCACTTATGAAAATTCCATGTCGGTATATAGGTTTTCGCACGGCAATATGGTATTAAAGATAACCAAAAATCACTTTCAAAATATTATGCTTCGAATAACAAAAATAAACATCGAGAACATTCTTCTATTCGGCATGAATGCATGAAGATATTTCTAAATTAGAAGAACAATATTTTTATAGAAATCCTTGTAGGAAACTCTGTCGATTGAGGAAGTTCAAAAAAACACTGCTCCAGCGGATTACTTGAAGAAATGTTTAGAGATTTAGATCTAAGAATCCTTGCAAACATTCTAGACAAAACTTACAAATAATTCTACAAAACCCCTTGCAGAATATTTAACGTGAAGAATTGAACACACGAGATAATAAAACTCGTGCAAAAAAAATTTCTTAAATTTCTTCAATAAATCAGGGTTTTTTCCAAGAATTATTTAAGCAATTACCTTATAGTTTTTAGTTCTTTCAGGTGTCTTCCAGGGATTCCTTTATAATCACAAAACTTCATAAGTTCAGGGATTCCACCATGAATGTCATCACAAGAAAGTTTAACAGAACAGCCAATGAACTGCCAGAAGAAACTGCTGAAAGAATCGCTGGAGGAATGGCTACAAACTCCTGAAGAATACCTATAGAAAAGCCAGAAGGAATTTCTCAAGCAATAGCTGAGAACTTTTCATAGAATCTTTGGGAAAAGTTTCTTATAAAAATTATAAAGAAATCATTTGGCGGTACACAAACAAACTGACTTTCAGACTGTCATCTGTTTTCAAACTAGCATCTAAATTATTTTCTTTAGCTTCATGGGTCTAAAACTGAAAGCAGAATTTGTAAATAGTTGGGTCCTAAAATGTCTTTATTTTTATATTATAAACATTCTATTCGTAATTCTAGTTCATTACTACATGATCCGCGCCTTAACCCGGGAAATTTTTAACATTTGGTCCGAGAAAACCGGGAAAAAACCGGGAATTTGAAAATAAAAATTGAGTGGTCACCCTGCGATATTCTTTTCGATTCTGGAACAAGATGAGGTGAAATAAATGTTTTATTAGAACCGTTATCAATCAGAATTTTTGCTTTAATACCTGATGTAAAGTTTATAATTGTGTACGGTAGTCCGTTTTTTTTTTAAATTTATTTCAGAGTTTCTTTGAAACTCACAATTTGAAAATTTATTTCGTCATCCGATTCATTCTCCCTAACGTCGGTGTTATTTTCAATTTCCTTTTCCTCTTCCGCGTCGTGGTTGTTAATTCTCGACGTCAGCGGTCAATGTCCATTGGAGTCACTTTACGTCTATCAGAGGGTGGTTTAGATTTTCCTACAAGGGAACGTTCATTAATTACGTCACGCAAAAATTGACTTTTTTTAACCCCCCCTCCCCCCCCTTGTCACGTTTTTTGTATGGACAACCAAATTTTTTTGTATGGATCGTCACGTTTTTCCAAACCCCCCCTCCCCCCTTACTGCGTGACATAATTAATGAACCTTCCCCAAAAGGTGTCTGGTTTTCTGTTTTTGTGAAATGTTTATTCAATGTTTGTATGTTTTTGTTCTGTGTTTGTTCGTAAGCCTAAGTATGTTTTTTGGTATGCTTCGCATTTTGGAATTTGCACAAAAATGTGTAAGCGTATTCTAAGTCGTCTGGCGTAGAGGCTTGGGCATATTCAAAGTATTGTTTATTCAATCCATTTATAAATGCGGCTAAGCACTCCTGGTCCAAAAATTCATTAATCGGCTCCCAATGATTGCTATACAATTGCCTTTGTTTGGCCAGAGATTTCATGTTCTGTATCCCTTTTGTACGATGGTAATACGTGTGGAGAGAATCCTCCATTTTTAGTCACCACAATTGGGTCTGATGTCGCCATATTCTTTTTGTCCCCATAGATTGCACGTAATATTTCTGCAACCTCGACGAAAGTTGTAGGGTTCTCGTTTACACTCGGGCTTTTCCCTCAATTTTATTAATTTTTTTTGCTCGTAGATGCTAAATGACATCTCTTTAAACAGATTCCATCGTATATGGGGACTGTATTGATAGGGTCCGGAATGCGAAAGATATCCGGTTGCCTTGCAGGTGCTGCAACGACAGCATTTACTGCTTGATTATTTTGATGCTGTAACTGTTGCTGTTCAGCTCGCAGCTGTGCATTTTCGTACTGGAGTGCATTAACACGCTGCTGTAGCCCGTTAAGTGTGTTGTACATAGCTTGCAGATCAAATCCACCTTCAGCCATGGTTGATTTTTTGTTAAATCTTAGAGCTTTAGCTTCTGGAAAAGGCCTGTATGGAGGCATACAATTATGTCATTGTGAAATAAAATTCACTTACCAATTCTGTTTGTTCTCCCAGTCTTAAATGGCTGAAGCCAATCGCACAGAAGAAACGTTGTTGAAGTGGGGCGTCTCGTCCTACGGAGCGAGAAATGGCTGCAAATTCTCCATAACACTTGGCACAGTAGTTGTTCAATAAAAGCACGTAAATTCAGGGATACGGTTCGAGTCGGAAATTTCACTTGCCCTTATTGTTCTGCTGTTTCAGTGCACTCCTGTGTGCTTCAGCACAGTTTTTCTTCGCATAGAAAGGGCCTAAACGACTGCGCCACTTATGTCTCGGAAGTCATCAATGAGTTAAAAAAATATATATCACTAGACACATTCATTTATTATCACTTAATGCTAACTAAGTCGTTTAATTTCTTCACTTACGCTTGGTATTCTAATCTGTGGGCTAACCTGGGGCCGTATTTTGAAACTCGAAACGAAGAACTTTTTCTCACAAGCGTTCGTACAAAAAGTCGTTCGTTTCGAGATCCAAAATACGGCCCCTGATTTAACAAGTCTCTAACTTCAACGTCACTTGCGACTCTGACTCGACCTGATTGCACCTCGGATCAACGATGCCTGGGAATTCGCTGAGTCGCCTGTTCAGACGTTTACGCTGCACTTCTATTCTACTGGAGCGATAGTCTGAACTCTTGAGGGAAAGATGTATGAAGCGAAGGATGCTATTAGAACGATGATCTGCAGCCTCGTGGGAAAGTTCATGATGCTGGATACAACGGCACATAACTGCATACCTAGTTTGGATCGGTTTTCCAATTCGTGCATATGATGCCTTTGAGTTGATTGATTATTTTATGTTGGTACTCCATCTGCTTGTTCGACTAGATTAGTAGCACACTGTTGGAAAATTTGTAGCACGTAGTTACGGTGGCTGTATTCCCAGTCTCGTTTTGCGCCAAGGCATGCTGCGTAAAAACGCCGCCCACATGTACCACTGTTCTTCCCGGAACTTCCAAAGATGATGAGAGATTTATGTGCGACATATACTACTGTTCATTTGTAAGGTGATGATTTACGTGGCAATCAATAATCAAAAAATGCTAACGCGGATCAATAATGAAGTGCATACAAAAAAATGAAAATAATGAAATTAAATACAAAAGCGTCACAATTGCGCGTCCGATCGCAACGATGGTCCGGTAATAATTGAATGAGAAATATTTCACTAGAATAGATATTTCAGGAGATATATATGCTAAGATTTGGCCATATTTTATTGCGAACAAGCCTTAGGTGTTATCATTGCTGAGGAAGATGCGAATGTCATGGGGGTCATCTGACTTAATTAATTTAAGCACACCTGTACTCATGTGTCTATTTGTCTCTTCACAGCTCTATGATCAAGGACAACAGACATCGGGCCGAAAGTGTCTTCTCCCCAAACAAATGAACTCACAGCAGTCAGACCTACAACAAGAACAAATGGTTGAACCCGCATTTTTTGACATTTATCTTTGTGATGATTGTGACGCAGAACTTTACTCCTTTGATGCGTATGTGGTAAGTATCTTAAAATAAAAATTTAAATTTGAAACTCGTTTAATTAAATCATACAGATTACTGTTATGCCTTAAGCTCCTATAAAATGTTGACTTATCGCGTTAAGATCATTGTGTAGTCTCTACTGCACGGTAACGGATTGTTAATCTTATAGTAAAACACTTGGAATAGTTTATTTACGTTCTCCCTACGAGTTACTAAAGAAGGATCTATATTTTCAATCCACCTACATGCTTACATGCTTACCTCCATAAATACAGAGTTAGATATTAGAGTATACCAGGACAGTCTTCGGGCGCGGACGCGTTTGCATTTCGCTCCGCAATTAACTATTTACCTTTTTTTTCACCTTTTTGACAACGTCGCGTGCGGGTCTTACTGGCCTTTGTAAATCGAATCGCGTAGAACATTTTATATAAAAACTAATTATGCCGTGTGGTGTTAAATCGTGCAGCATTAGCGACGACCGCTTTCTATGGAAGTGCGAATTTTGTAACAAAAAATACCATACTGCCTGCGTCGGTGTACAACGACAACGTGAGCATTTCATCACCGCATTTATGGTGCCTTTGTGTGCTGACTGCCAACTCATTTTACGGAAGGAAGCCGACGTGAGGAAGCTGCTTCATCAACAGGAACAACTTGTGGATGCAATCCGCTTTCAAACAGACGCAAACCATCGTATTGCTGCTGACCTGAAAAAATTCTGCATAGTATCAGAACCCTTCGGAAGTATTGAACACCTGCTTGAAGACGTGAAAGGAAGGTTGGCAGTAACAATTGAAAATAATCAAAATATAAGCAGCACAGTCGGTCAGCATATAAAGTCGTGTGACCTACATATACACACGACCATGGCCGGCATCAACGAATCGAATTCCACGATGGCGCAAAAAATTAAAGAACATTTTGACGAACGGCTATTAAGCATATCAAATGACATGGCACTTTTATCGAAAAATGCCGAATCGTCATCACCTCCACTCTACTATGATGACTCAAAGCTTCGGGAAATTCTGGAAGAAGTGAAATTTGTGTCTGGGGCTGTTTCTAGCCCTCAAATCAATGTAACCAACAATACAAAGCCACATCAGAAGACCCTGGAAGAAGAATTAGCAGAAAGATCGTCAGTGCACAATACTGTCATTTCGAAAGAGCATACATCTCCTGGATGGCGATTTTTGGGTCATAAATGGCATTGGAAGCAAGACTGGTCCAAAGTAGACGCCAAACAGCGGGCTCGTAGGCTACAGGAAAAAGCTGCTGAAAAAGCCAAACGCATCAGAAAAAGTAAAAAACAACAATTCACCAACACCAGACGTCCAGACTATGACAACAAACCCAATAAAAACTTCCAAGGAAATGAAAGACACACACAAAAATCTGACAAAGAACTACTGGCTACTGCAAAAGTTCAATTTTCCAGCCCACCAACGTCCACTGACCACCCAATTGCAGCCCTCTCGGTATCAAAACTTATCAACTTCAAAAAAGGTGAAACAATCAACCCATACCGAGCAGAAAACCAGACACAACAACATACTGAAGCAAGCACCATCGAAAATACCGACACATCAACATATCGGGAATCGAATTCTATACCTAGCCGGTCATTTTACACTATGCGCCTACCGCCCAGCGTAAGCATGACGCAGCAATCAGCTGATCATCCACCACTTTTGGACCCAATGCGGCCGCCTATAGTCAGACTGGCGGAACAATCAGCATCTGGCGACCAACGCTTTCTGAAGGCGCGACTACGGGACCCTAAAATTATGGACTTAGTGCGGACCTACCTTTCATTCCTTCATGACCAACCACCTTCCGTATGCATTCGCGGAATCACAAAAATTAGTGCAACATTAATACTAGCAGCCGAAGGACTACCAACAGACATAAAATTCTTGCGCGAAATTTTCCTGGACGTCCATGCAGAACTAGGAATCCCACGCAATGACGCCTTGGCAGACCTTCAGTCACATCGAGCGTTCCTGTCTAGTGAACGTACAGAACGACTGCAGCGTAGTAGGGAGGCCGCCCTGAAATTTTATAACCCTTCAAATTTTCGGAAACACTAACGCGCCCTTTGGAAGAAGTATCATTTAATAGTATTGTAAGTATGATTAATCCTCCAAAACTGTCTTCGTCTTCTCAACAGAATGCGACTGAAATTTTGGTATATTGCCAAAATTTCAATCGCATGAAAAGCCCAGCCAAAATGAAAGAAATTCAACAAAAACTTCTAGCCTCTTCTTTCAACGTTATTCTGGCAACCGAAACAAGCTGGGATGAAAGCGTAAAAAGCGAAGAAATTTTTGGAAATAAATTTAATGTATTCCGGCATGACCGTAATTTGCAACATAGCAATAAAAAATCTGGAGGTGGAGTTCTCATGGAGCACAAAGAAATTTGAGCATGTCTGGGTTAAAGCACTCATTGCTGATGAAACACATATTTTTGAATCTGTGTATTTCCCACCCGAACATGCCAATAAACAATCTTTCGAATTATTTTTTCAAAATGTCGAAATTATCACGTCGAATATGGAACCGGAAGTAAAACTGCATATTTATGGTGACTTTAATAAACGGAATGCGAACTTCATCCCTGACATCGAAAATGAATCAATTCTACTCCCAGTCGTAGGCGAAGACGAAACTTTACAATTCCTATTCGACCAAATTTCACATTTTGGCTTGCACCAAATTAATCATATAAAGAATCAGCAAAATGCTTTTTAGACCTCCTATTTACGAACTGCACTGAAGACTTTTGTGTGAGTACTTCATTGTCACCTCTATGGAAAAATGAAGTATTTCACACAGCAATTGAATATTCAATCTTCGTACATAATACTCACACCCCCAGCGACTGGGACTTCGAGGAAGTGCCGGAATATCAAAAAGCAAATTACGAAGAAGCAAAACGTAGACTATGCACAATAAATTGGCAGAATATAATAAGTATTGAAGGAAATGTCAACACTGAAGTAGGCAAATTTCATTTAATTATTCAGTACCTTATTTCAGAAACTGTACCAATGAAAAGAAGAAGGCAAACCCCAACAATAAATTACCAGTGTGGTTCAATCCACATTTGAAACATTTAAAGAACAAAAAACAAAAAGCACACAAATTATATAAAAAGCAAAACTCTAGCACAAATTTGCAAAACTATTATGACATATGCAACCAACTTAACACGGCCATTAATTCTGCACATGAAGAATATAATCGTAAAGTCGAAACTGAAGTCAAATCATGTCCTAAGAATTTCTTCAATCATGTAAAAACGAAATTGAAAAATAGCAATTTCCCCCCAAGAATGCATTTTGACGGAAATGTAGGTGATAATCCTTCTGAAATCTGCAAGCTTTTTGCAGATTTCTTCCAAGAAGTATACACTACATTCTCCGAAGAAGACCGTTCTACATTCCTGAATTTTCCAACAATATAGCTGTTAATCAATTACCTCCTCACGAAATTCTCAATGCACTAAAAAACTTGGACGCTTCTAAGGGACCAGGCCCAGACGGTTGCACCCGTATTTTTAAAGAACCTTTCAGACGAACTTGCCCTCCCTTTAGAATTTCTCTTTAATATGTCTCTTAAGAGCGGAACATTTCCCACCATTTGGAAATCTTCTTATTTGGTTCCGATTTTCAAATCAGGCACGAAATCAGACATCCGCAACTATCGTGGAATTGCCATTATCTCTTGCATCCCAAAACTTTTTGAATCTCTCGTGAATGAAAATATTTTTCAGCAAGTAAAAAATCAAATTACAAGCAAACAGCACGGCTTTTTCAAAGGTCGCTCAACCACTTCTAATCTTCTTGAATTTGTAACTCTTATTTTGAATGCAATGGACAATGGCAAGCACGTAGAAGCACTTTACACTGACTTCAGTAAGGCCTTTGACCGAATCGACATACCATTATTACTCTTCAAATTGCAAACAATTGGAATGGAACCTGGACTGTTAAATTGGCTGCAGTCATATTTAACGCATCGCGAACAAATTGTTCGCTTTCAAAATAAACTTTCAGAACCTATCTCTGTCACCTCGGGGGTCCCCCAAGGTTCACATTTAGGCCCACTTCTTTTTATTTTGTACATAAACGACATTTCCTACATACTTAAAAAATTCCAAATACTGATATATGCAGATGACATGAAGCTCTTCATGGAAATAAACAATCCTAGTGACGCAGAAGAATTCCAGAACGAAATTAACTTATTCAACACATGGTGTAGCAAAAGCTTACTTCAACTTAACGTGAAAAAATGTAACTCAATAGTATTTAGCAGAAAAATCGAAACACCTCGTACGGAAATATTTTTAGGAAATCAAAAAGTAGAAACATGCAAAATAGTAAGGGACTTAGGCATTACCCTAGACTCTAAACTCACTTTTGTAGAACATTACAACACTATTATAAGTAAAGCAAATAGCATGCTGGGCTTCATTAAGAGGTTCAGTCACAATTTTCAAGATCCATATACTATTAAAATATTATACATTACATATGTCAGGCCAATTCCATACACGACGATCGCATAGAATCCGTCCAAACGCAATTTCTTTTATATGCCCTAAGGAAATTGAATTGGACTGTATTTCCACTACCATCTTATGAAGCACGCTGCATGCTTATCAATTTACAGACACTTAAAGAACGCCGCGAATCTGCAATGCTTTTCTACGTCAATGACATTATTTCACAACGCATAAAATCAGAAGAACTACTCTCGCAATTGAACTTTTATAGGCCCAGTCGGAACACGGAAATTATTCTTAGAAAAGTCATACAGAACTAATTATGCAAAAAATGGCCCCATTAATCGAATGATGCGCCAGTATAACTTACATTGCGAAATCATCGGCATCACTATGTCTAAAGAACAAATAAAATGTCGTCTAAAAGACAACAGAAATAATGTATAGTATGTAAGTTGAACACTGTAACCATTGGGGACAGCCCGTATGGCATAATGTCGTTTGGCATAAGGTCGTTTGGCATAATGTCATTTGGCATAACCATAACTTGAGCTAGGTGGTCATTTGGCATAATGCCGTTTGGCATAATGACCAATTGGCATAACACTTTTGCAATAACATACAACATACAACAGCGACCAAGGGTACCTTAGCGCAATAGCAGCCAACTTAGGATCAAAGCAAAGTAACGTTCTTCAATTGATATCATGTATTTTTTTCACCGTAATTTTATTTTATTTTATAAAATGTATACATTGAACTAAATACCTATCTATTTGACTAATGAGGCATGTTACTCTTTGTTCATGAAAAATGCGAAAGTAAAACATTACTTAAATGGTTATCGACTGGAAAGTTTGGTATTTCTGGATATGGTTTTCAAATCTAGAGTTTATCTAATAGTACGTTCAAACTATAGCTTATATTACGTGATATAGAGTATCTTGATATCAAATGACATGTACATTATTTCCTGAAAACTAGATGTATAGTTGCTGATATCAAGATACTCTATATCACGTAATATAAGCAGTAGTGCCAACGTACTATAATACTACAAATAAACCTACACTCACAAAACACACTTTCTTTCATATGTAATACTATCTCTTTTGTTCTCACGAAAAAGTTATTCAATTTTCGTAAAAAGTGGATCTACTCAAGTTTTGAATTTATTCACATTTTACGGAAGTTGAGTAACATTTCCGTGTGAGAAATAGAGATAAGAATTCAATTTTACTCAGTCACTGAGTAAAATGAAACGAGCAGTGTTGGAATTCTCACAAAAATATCAGTTCATCGTGCGATACCTTTTCACTTGCGAACTTCCCGTTGCTAGTTTTACACGCCAACGTTTCTTGAGTAAACTTTCTGGGATGAGAGAATGAAACATCGCGAACTTTTTCTACTCGAATCACCGACGCGAGGATACGAATAAAATCAGATCTTTTTTTACTCTATATCTTTACACTACATTCGTTCGTGAAAAGCAAACTGCGCATTTCATGGAAATGAAATCTAGACAGAAATATATCTCCCTTAAATGACATCCCGCATGATGACTGTGTGGCCGGGGAGGTTGGGTTGAATTATTCCTCAATGCCTCACCCCTTTCCAGCAGAAGTTTCCTACCGCTCGACTTTTGCGGCGGTACAATACTTAAAAAAAAACAAACATCACAACTCACGTGAACATTGCCTACTACACATACTCACTAGAGAAAAATAACAAAGCCGAGGAGATATTTGGTTGAATCGGATCTCGAATACGAGTGAAACGTTGTGAGATGGAGGAACAAAAGATCTTTCGCGATGAGAACTGAAACGTTTCCTCACTCTGCGCTTTCATGAACTTTATATTGAAGTTCGTTCGCGAACTTCAAGTGCGAAGTTCCTCGGTGATATATCATTGCACTGAGTAAAGAGTGAAGGTTTTTTGAAAATGATTTTTCCAACACTGGAAACGAGGGTGTAGACTGAGAAAACAATATCCAGAACATAAGACATTATCATCGCTAGGTTGATTAATTTAGGTTTTTCTCTATAGTAATATTCTCTTCTTTCTAAATAGGCTGTTCATCAAAATATGGCATTCTTAGGTTTCTGGATTAAAATTGAAATTTGAAATCAAATGTTTTCTTCTCTGATGTTGAACAGTGAAATTTTTGGATTGACTAAATGTATGGTTTAGTTATGTTTGGCACAATTTATTCCATACCGATAGAAACGCAAATGTCATAAATAGGCGAATATGGGAAGTATTGTAATCTTTCTTGTTTATTAATTAGGTTGTTCTTTAAAGTTTTTTTTTAATTATTTTACATTCTACACACTTAGAAAATTTTACAGTATTCGGTAATTTTTTACCGAACTTTCAACAGCTGAACGTTCGGTAATCGAATTTACCGGGTTTCGGTGAAATTTTACAGTATTCCGGTAAAAAAATGACCGGAACTTGTCAAATTTTACCGAAGTCCGTTAAATTGGATTACCGAACTGTTCAGCTGTTGAAAGTTCGGTAAAAAATTACCGAATACTGTAAAATTTTCTAAGTGTGTATGATATAATGAATATTCATAACCACCGAACATGACAACACAATAACAGTTGATGTAAATCGTTCACACCAGAGTTATTCGTTAATTGTCCAGTGTAATTGTTGAGATTGCGTATCAATTATCAGCTTGTTGAGCTTGTACGTCTGTTTGCGTTTCCAGTATTTGAGCCAAACGGTTACTATGCCAAATGTTTCTGATAAAACATTACATACACATTTTCATTCGAAACAATATATTTCAAACATTAATCAATGGTAAATAGCCATTATTCCAACTCTATGTGTACTGAATTTTGAATGTCCAAGTTATGCCAAGTTATAATTATGCCAACTACCAGCTTTCATTTTCCAATATTTATGCCAAATGGTCATTATGCCAAACGGCCTTTATGCCAAATGACCATTGTTTATCCAACATCTTATGCCAAAAACACCGTCGCGGCAACTACGAAATAGAAATATATTTATAACAAACCATCATCGTACAAATTACGCCAAATTCGGACCTCTGAATCAGATGATGGCAACTTACAATAAGCATGGAGAAAATGTAGACTTCACTATGACCAAAACAAAACTAAAACAATACTTCAATTCAATTAGATAATAACGAACGATTCAAAACATTAAAAATGTAAATCTGATGTGTTAGTTTTCTAAGGCGTACTGTATATATAAGTGAAACATAAAATGTAAGCACTATTGTAACAAAACGGTCTACTATTGATTGACGACAAAATAAATAAATAAATAAACAAATGACATTATGCCAAACGACTTTATGCCAAACGACCTTATGCCAAACGACGTTATGCCATATGGGGTAGCCCCGTAACCATTGTATGTAGTCTACATTGCTTGACGAAATAAATAAATAAAAGTATACCAGTAACTCTTCGCCAACTGGGTGCTGTTTATCTGGGTTGCTTTTTCACTGAGCGTTCGCTGTCTGGGCTATATCCCAGTTTAAAAGCAAATAAACTGCAAAAATCAGTGTTCTTACCGGTACCGTGGAGAAAACCTTTCTTCGGACATTGGGCAAATATTGACCGTTTAAACACACTCTCGTACTTTCACAATTTAACGACCTTTATTAAATAAGACAAAAGGTTCTAAGAGCTATCTTTTATTGTAAGCTTTTGCGCGCACGATTGATAGCGAACTAACTCTGCCCTGGTATATGGAACGATACCCAAGGGTCAGTGATAAAAAACATCGAAAAATACCGATCGTATACGATCATTCCTATCACTGTCTAGCGAACACAGTATACACTGATATACACGAAGCAATAAATAACAATCTGAGAGAGATCTGTATTGTGGAACATGTTTGGGTTGCCAGTATTCAAAACATTTTCTAATCCTCGACATGCCGGCCGCCTTGAAATCAAAGTAATTTCAACCTAATTATTTCGTTGACTCGTTCGTTGACTGTTGCTGCCTTATGTGGAGTGCGATGACCTTGTGTTGAACGAGAACATAGTATTCGATTCGAAACGGTATGTAATTGTTTGTTGCTCTTCCATTACCGGCTGGTGATATCTGGCATCATTCTATTCTACAAAAAATCGGGTGCTTTTTAAATTGAAATTTTGAACATTAATAGAACTTGCCTGGAGCGGAAGCCTCTTGGCGTCCGCGGGTGTCTCAGTTATCCAATTGCGAAAGATTATTCTTGAACGGTAGTTTCACAATGAAGCGTCCAGTTCCATCTCGCTGGTATGTAGAAAGGAAGTGAGCTTCGCATGCTGATTCTTCGGTTGACAGATTGGGAACGTCTGACACCTCCTCAATCTGCCAGAACTGGTGCATTCTTTCCTCGATTTCTTCAACGGATGCGTGGGAGTATTGGAGCGAAACATTTGATACTGGTGGGTCGATGATCACACCAGCTACGATCCACCCCAAGTGGGTATCTCGCAACTGTGGAAGGCTTTCGGCTAGGCTCAATTTGCCGGGTTTCAGGATGTCGAGCTCGGATCTTATCAATTCTCTGGGCGGGGGTGATGTTGGACAAAACCGAGCACTCGACGTTGCGATGGGAACCGCCACAAATTTCACAAATGCTCGATGGTTGGGATGGGTTGGTCGATGCTGCATGGCTCTTCTGCGGATGAGTCTTCAGTGGTGGAATGGCTTGCTTCAGTTTTGATGGTTTAGCTGGAAACGCTGTCTCGCAATTCTCGAGGATTTGGCACCTCGACTTCAGGAAGGCGATGGTTGAGGCGTATTTGGGAAGCTCTCCTTTCCTCTGGGTCCCTTCCCAGGATTTGCGGGTTGATTTGTCAAGTGCAGAGACAATCTGGTACACTACCATGTGTTCTGATACACCAGTGATCTGTTGTTCGAGGAATTTCAGGCTCTCGACATGGTGAGTTGCTTCGGTAAGCAGAGCTCTCAGTTCCTTATGAGACTCCGATGACATCTCTCGGAGCGAAAACAGACCACGAATGTGGATTTCTACAAGCAGGCGCTTGTTTTCGTAGCGATCCTCCAAGATGGTCCAAGCTTGTTGGTAGTTTCCGTCCCTCAGTACGTTGGTATCCAATACACCGGATGCATTTCCGATGAGCGCCTTATCGAGGTGGTACAGTTTAATGGCGTATGTATCCCCCGAATGTGCCATCAGGTCTTGGAAGATGGCTTTGAATTTTGGCCACCCAGAATAGTTACCACCGAATGTTGGAATCGGGGCTCTGAGTGGCTGCTGTTGGATGACCACCGTTGGTGTGACGCTCGGACCAGGGTGAGGTGCTGCATTATTTTTTGCCTCTAACAGCAGCTCTTCAACGGCATTTGATACGGTGTAGAACATGTCCTCGAAGCTGGCATATTCCTCCTCCTGGTCGTCAATGGCTTCGTCTGGCACCAGTGCCAGCACCTTGTTGTGAATTCCGCTATATTCTGCATACGTAGCGGACAGGCCTTTTGAGAGGACGTTCAGTTGTGCCAATCCAAGCGACTCGTTGTTGATGAGTGTTCGTTGGATCCGGACTACTTTCTTTTGTGCTTGAGTCCGTTGGCGGTACAATCCCTGCAGCTGTTTGATGGTGACGGTATCCATTGGGGCTACATTGTCACCAAATCCGTGGAAGGATGGAGAACTATGCGGTGGAGTTGCTTGGTGCACGATTTCTTGCTGCTCGTTATCACTGTTTTGTTGTTGCTCGCCGACAGCGCTTTCATGTCGGTTGTCGCGGGGTGGCGAATGATGTAACGGCATTTTCACTGATATTCACTACGCGTTTTGTTTCGCAAAATTGTTCACAAACGCGCACTTATGCTTATTTGCTTGAAATTCTTCACGCTTCAGGCGTAACCATAGCAGCAGGAGCAGAACAGTTTTGTTTGGCGTAGCACGTGGTTTTCACTCAACAGGAACGATGTTATCGGCTTCCCTTGGCGGAGCCGGCTTGGGGAAAGCATTCACGGCGAATGCTTCTTGGGATTGGCTCGTGATCCGGTTCGAAGGACCAGAAATTGTTCGCACTGGAACGGTCTGGCTGGCGGAGTGGACTGTATTCGGTAGGAACGGGCGGAGGAAACAAACGTCAATCTAAATAAACTCTTTGAGCTCTGAAAAGAGCTGAATGACTTTGTTCCGAGCCACAGACGAACGTCGATCGGGGATGATGGAAACTGCCGGCTACACTAAACAATTTATATTTTATATTTCTACTTCTATTGATACAATTGCTTTTGCTTCTGCTGCTGATGGTTGCGCGGTTGGAAAGTAACTAATTAACTGCAAGCCACTACATGCCGTTTAAATAGATGCAGCGCTCCGTGTGCTGTGATGTGAAAGTTGTTTGGTGATATGGTGGTTGCTAGGTGATGTGGTTGCTTGGTGATGTGGTTGTTTGGTAGTTCTGCTGCACGCCGACGGTGCTGTATTTTCTGGCTGGTTAGTGGCGTGGGTTTTCATGCGTTTGCCAGTAACGCTTCCGACGTGAGACGGATCAATTGCGAAAACAGCGGGACCGAGTGATGCGACTACACGCTCGGCTGGACTTGACGATGACTGGATTCATGATGGAGCTGTGACCTTGGCGGTATTGATGAATTGCTAGCGAGTTTGATTGATGCCAGAGAGAAACTGTAATTTCTAACGAAAGCGATAACGACCATGCAATTGAAGAAGATAGCACATGCTGAACAACATCAAGGTGACGATTGACGGAATGGGACAGCCTGGACCAGAGAATTGTGCGACATCTTCCAGGAGGCGGACGTCCCATGATTGGGACGGGCCCGGCTATGGAGTACAAACATTCCTTAAGTTTTTTGCAATGAGCTATAATACATTTACTTAACTGGAAAGCGGAGGCCTCCAAGGTGAAAACCTCCGCGGTGCCAAAGCACCATCGTAGGAACAACTTATTTTCTTCGACCGAGGGTGCGTTATCCTTGATCGGAAGAACGCATATTTTGGAAATGGCCCGTTTAAATTAACCGTCCTGGGTGCGAACGGTAACTACTCGAATGTTTCAATCCGATCCGCTAAAAACTTCAGTTATTCGACCCCCTTTCCATCTTTGAAGAGGCAGATTGTCCTCCTTGACGATAACCATGGTGCCTATCTTGACGTTGTCGCGCTTCCTAGTCCACTTCGTCCTATTGTGCAGATCCGAAAGATAGTGTGTTTTCCATTTCCGCCATAATTGTTGTACAAAACCTTGGGTTCGTTGCCAAGCAGACAGTCGGTTTTCTGGTATTTCTTGCAAGTCTGGTTCCGGAATTGCTGTCAGGAGCCGTGCAATGAGAAAGTGACCCGGTGTTAGTGCCTCAAAATCATTGGGATCGTTACGCTGAGAGGCGTAATTGGGCGTGAATTCAAGATAGCTGCAGCCTGTTGTGCGATTGTGTGCAGCTCATCATAGCTCAACTGCCTGGTTCCAACAACCTTCCGGAAATGCCCATTGAAGGATTTCACGGCAGCCTCCCATAATCCTCCAAAGTTTGGTGAGCGTGCTGGTATGAAGTCGAACTGAATTCCTTCGTCTTCTGCTGTGCGAACTACGGTGTGTTGGAACTGCTGATCGAGGAACTGATACCGTAATTCTTCCAATTCTCTGCTTGCTCCTACGAAATTGGTGGCGTTATCGCACATGACCACTTTCGGCTTGCCTCTAATAGCAACAAAGCGCTTGAATACAGCCAGAAATGCTTGTGTCGACAAATCTGCTATAACTTCCAAATGAACGGCCTTAGTTGTCAAACATACGAAGATCGCCACAAAGCATTTTATAGCTGTACTACGTCGAATTGGGTACCGAGTATAGAACGGACCGCAAAAATCCACACCAACTTTAATAAACACTGCTCCTGGACTGACTAGAATAGATGGAAGATTCGCCATTAACTGTTCATGTACCTTTGGTTTATTCCGGAAGCAGCAAACGCACTCAGACGAGCTAAACTGCGGGCATTTGTTGGCCAAAACCTTTCTCTGATGGATGCAATTAAAAGCTGTTGACCAGCATGAAAGTGCTTCAGGTGGTAATGTCGCATTACTAGTTTGGTGAACGGATGTTGGTGGTGAAGGATCATGTTTGCGACTTTCCGGAATAGGAGCATGTGCAAGCCGGCCACCAACGCGAAGCGTTTTTTTCATTAGAAGAGGATTTAATGAGAGAATTTTAGATGCTACCTTCAATTCGCGACCCTTTTCGAGAGCAGCTATTTCTTCAGTGAAACTCTCTTCCTGAGCAATCCGTACTAAAACTGCAGTAGCTTCGTTCAGTTCCCGTAGGCGAACATATCCTGTAATCCTGCTGGTAGAATTTTTAGGAGCGATATTGTGGATAAAACGACGGATATAAGCTACTAACCGAACGAGCTCGGTGAACGACGATCGAAGGATGAAGATTTCGTTCGGAGGCTTTGCACGAGCAGGCATTACGACAGCGATTCTCTCTTCCAAAAGTGAATGGTCAAAATCGAGTTGTTGTGGTGAATTATTCGGCCACGTGGAACGGTGTTGACGTATCCAAAATGGACCTTCAAACCAAAGCGCTTCGTACTTCAATTGTGCAGGCATCATCCCACGAGAAATAATATCCGCTGGATTTTCTGTTCCACATACATGGTTCCGTACGCCGTTCTTGGTTATGTGCTGGATTTCCGAAACGCGGTTGGCGACGAAGATTTGCCACCGAGAGGGTGGAGATGCTAGCCAATACTGGACAATGGTAGAATCGGTCCAAAAGTACGACTGGAACGGAATCTGTATGCTGCTGCAAAAGTTTTCATACAGATGACTCAACAGAAGAGCTGCGGAGAGCTCCAGCCGTGGTATGGATTGCCTTTTCTTCTTGCGCTTAAGATCTTCGAGTGGAGCAACTTTCGACTTTGCAGTAATTAGCCGAACAGTGATCGATCCGTCAGTGGTAACGCAACGGAGATACAAGCATGCGCCATAAGCTACTTGCAATTCTACCGTGGCTACCATGCAATTCTACCGTGACTAGGTCTTGAGTGTAGGAAATCCATTGAGGAACAGTGAGAGTGTCCAAAGCCAATAGATTACGACGATATTCAAGCCAGAAGTTCTGTAGGTCTTCGGGTAACACGTCGTCCCAATCGCATTTTTGTTTCCACAGCGCTTGCAGAAATATTTTAGCTTGAACCACTACAGGGCCAATCAGACCAAGAGGATCAAAAATCCGAGCAGATTAAGCGAGAACGGTCCTTTTGGTGATAGGAACTTCGGTGTTGTATGTCGGAACACTAAATCAGAAATTGTCAGTGGCTGGCTTCCAAATAAGGCCAAGCGTTTTGACAGCAGACGTTGATGAATCCAGTTCAAAAGATGTGCGTTCATCTCGGAGATCAGAGGGAACACACGACAGAAGTGCAGTGCTACTTGAGCTCCATTTTTGCAAGATGAAACCAGCCGAATTTGCAAGGGATATCAATTCTTTCACAAGAACCTTGCCTTCCTCCAAATTGTCTGTGCCAGTCAGAACATCATCGACGTAAAAATCCTTTTTCAAAGTCCTTGCTGCGGTTGTGTAGCAGGCTTCTCCTTCATTTCCCAAACGTTGAAGGCATTTTGGTGCTAAGTACGGTGGACAGCTCGTGCCATATGTGACCGTTGTTAGTTTGTACGTTTTGACGGGTTCATTGGGCGACCGTCTCCAATAGATGCAAGTAAGGAGGAGATCTGTACGACAAACCTTAATCATCCTATACATTTTTGCAACATTTGCAACGACTACAAATCTACGGAAGCGAAAACGCAGCGTGATAGAATACAAATCATCTTGCACAACCGGTCCAACCATCAATCCATCGTTTAGCGAAATTCCCGATGAGGTCCTGCATGAAGCGTCAAATACGACACAAAGTTTTGTGGTTGTGCTATCAGGCTGTTCCTTCATGTGACCCATTGCCAAATACTCGTCGATGAAATCACAGTAAAGATCCTTCAATGTACTGTTTGTGGTGAACCGACGCTCGAGCCCATAGAAACGTTTAAGAGCGCTGGTTTTCGAATCGCCAAGCTGCTGGATAATAGCTTCTTTTTTGGGAAGTGTAACTACGAATCTACCATCCTCATCTCGTGTCGTAGTTCGATCGAAGAATTCCTCACACATCGATTCCTCTACAGATAGCGTGCTTCTGGTGTTGCAGGTTTCCAGTTCCCGAAATTTGGTTAACAGTTCTTGCAGATCGAGTGTAGCACACGGGTGCGCCACAGTTCGCGATGGAGTCAGATTAATTCCAGGTACGTGCCCAGATACAACCCAGCCGAAGACTGTTTCTTGAAGCGTGGATCCTTCATCGTAAAGCTTTATTCTACCGTCAGCCAAGAGGTCGTAATAGTATTCAGCACCAATAATGAGTTATATCAGACCAGGTTCGAAAAACTCCGGATCTGCAAGAGTCAAATGCTCTGGAATCGCTAGTTGCTGAATATCGACGAACTCGGTTGGAAGATTGGTAGTCAATTTTGGTAGAACGTGTAGTTGGATGTTCTCCGAGTACGGAGATATTTTTAGCGACCGTGGGAGTATTGTCGCATTGACCATCTTCGTTGATTTTGCCGAGGAACATTCGATGCCTGCTATAAACAGGTGGTTAGCAGTGACTGCTAGCTTGAGTTTGTTGCAAAGATTTTTTGAAATAAAGCAATACTCGGGGCATGAATCGAGCAAAGCTCTTGCTAGTTGCACGTTTCCATACGGATCCGTTATGCGCACCAATGCGGTAGATAATAGGACTTGGCGCATTGGAGTGTGCATGTTGACAGGCAATGAGTGTGTGCTTGCTGAGAGAGTAAGATCTGTGGTGGGTGGTGGGTGTGAATTTGTGCTTGCGATAGGGAATGAACTTGTGGAAGGTCTTGTGTTTTGATTTGGGATGGTTTGGTTCTGAGCGTGTGGCTGTGATTGTTGGTTATTTGATTTCTGTGTTCGTGTCTGTTACGGTGGTACGGAGGAACTGTTCTGGGGTGATGTAGCAGATTCTCCGCCTTCCGTTGAGCCCATATGCAAAAGAGAATGGTGTTTCCGGTGACAATGACTACAAACACCTTTTGTGCAAGACCGAATCAGGTGCGAGGAAGAAAAGCAGTTTGAGCACAATTCACATTTTTTCACCTTCTCATATCGTTCAGACACCTTCAACTGCAGGAATTTGTGACACTTGAATGCTGAATGCTGAGCTTCTCTACAGAAAGGGCATTGCATCGGGGAGTGAGGGACAGATGACTGGCTGTAGATTTCGGTTTTCGAAGCTCGAAGCCAATAGATTTCTCTGGAGCAATTGATTGAAGCACAGAACACTGATTTCGCAGGAAAGTGAACAAATCGTCAAACTTGGGCACCTCTTTGGAACAATCATGTGATTCCCAGTGGCGGAGCGTAGTAGAGTCAAGCCGTGAACACACCATGTGGATCAGAATGGTGCTCCAGTTTTTGGTATCCTCTCCGATCTTTTCCATCATCTGAAGGTTCCTGTCGTACTCGCTGATAATATGATTCAAAGCTTCGTAACTCTCCCGTTTCATTGGTTCAACCGCAAAGAGGGCTTCGAGATGTGCTTTAACTATGAGTATTTTGTTTTCATAGCGCCTTTGCAGTAGATCCCAGCCAATAGAATAATTTGCCGACGTCATCTCCAATGATCCAATCTCTTGCAATGCTTCGCCGACAAGTGATGACCGCAAGTAGCTAAACTTGTCCATATCGGATAGCTGTCGGTTCCGATGGATCAAGCTTTTGAACATGTCACGGAATGTGACCCAATCCCGAAGCCGACCACCGAAGTTTGGTAATCGTAAGTCGGGAAGCTTCACCATTGATGCTGTATTAATTGCAGTCTGGGTGGGCACTACTGGAGGGTTTGCCGAAGACGATCCGAGGGACGAACAATCTTGAAGGGACTGTAGAGATGACTTTAGCTCACAATAGGTGCCTTCTGTTTGTTGAATGATTGCCTCACTTTCTTGACTACGTCGTTCAGCAAGCGCTTCCAAACGAATATTGTGATCTGTAGAACTTTCCTTCGTCTCGGCTGCAGCTTTTTCATCCATTTCATCCGAAATTTGATCGATTCAACTAGTAATAGATCAACAATCACTGTCTATCAAAGGTCACTATCCACACAAATTCAACCAAGATTAATTGCTTGAAATATAAGGGTTCACCTTGAATCACTATTGTCACTAATATGCGGTGATATATTCCTATTCGCGATTCCTCCGCGTCCCACGAGTGACAGAAACAGACATTCGAACAAGTGACTGCAGCAGGGGAACCAACCAATTGAATCACAAGCCAAGAACGAACGCTAGCAGAACCCAAGACCGTCGATCGAAAAGACACAAGAACAACATTATCCGAAGAAAATCGCATGCAATCGAAAGATAATTTATTGGCAATTCAACACCCTTTTATTTTTTGTTTCCCACGTTCATTCGGTGTGCATACCATGCATTATGCCACCACAGATCATCGATACTCATGCACTTATACTCCCTGTTTCTATCCAACTCCTCTGTGATCCTTCCTTCTTGTAGTCCTGATTCGCCTCCAAATTCCCTCCGTAGAATTCCAACAGCTAATGTCCTTATTTATCCTTCGTAGTCACTGTCTTCCAAATCACGAGGCCGAATCGATGGTGTAAGGTCGTTGTACGCCAGATAACGATGGCCGTTGCCGCTATTTAATTTTCTTCCACTGCTATATGGCCGGTAGCATAGAAATACTACCGATGACACTGTTATTGTCCATCACACTTCTATTGTCCATCACACTTCAAAGTCCGATTTTCTTGGGTTTCTCCAGTTCAACGGTCTACCGGTCCCGATCCGGTTCGAAGCACCAAAAATGTTCTTACCGGTACCGTGGAGAAAACCTTTCTTCGGACATTGGGCAAATATTGACATGATCGAAAAATACCGATCGTATACGATCATTCCTATCACTGTCTAGCGAACACAGTATACACTGATAGGGAACGAAGCAATAAATAACAATCTGAGAGAGATCTGTATTGTTCCTGTATTGTGGAACATGTTTGGTTTGCCAGTATTCAAAACATTTTCTAATCCTCGACAATCAGCATTTGACATTTTGTTGTCAAAATCAGCAAGGCGCATGTAAAAGACATATAAGGTTCGTGGAGGAGTGAAAAATTGTTTAATTGCACGAAATTGTGTCGAAAGCCCTCGAAATTTATTTACATTTGAAATTGTGCACTGTGCACTTAGCCCAGTTAACGAACGGTTGCTGTATTTGTGATTATTCGTAAGTAGCCATAATACACTAAGGTTTTTTTACACGGTTTTTCTTTTACATGTTTTTTTTTGCGCGGATTCCGGAGTTAAGACGGTTTTTTGTGCACGGTTTTTTTCATCCCGTGTAAAAAAAACCGTGCTAATTCCGAAATCCTTGTAAAAAAACCGTCTTAATTCCGGAATCCGTGTAAACAAATACCGTGCTAATTCCAAAATCCGTGTAAAAAAACTGCGATAACATGCTAAGTCTTTTGTAATGAAAACACAATGAAGATTTTCCAAACAGTGGAATGGAATGTAGCACAACAAGTTACAAAAAGCAAGCGAGGGCTCCGGGGCCAGAACATAAATAAGTATGATTAGTGAGGATAATACAGGTACATTCATGATGGCATATTTCGAGACCTTAATATCTGCAAAGGTGCAGTCTTCAGCAAAGTTGTTCAGAAGTTCAAAGGCATTCGAAAGGTGAACCGTTTTGTTTGGAATTCCCTCGCTACGTGGCGCTACCAAGCATGCAAAATTGAACATTTTCAACTTGTTCTATTTCGTGAGTCTGATAAGATGGATAGTTCTAGTCACCGGCAAAGTTGTTAAGCAGGTCAAGGGCATTCATGGACCGTTCTGTTCGGAATTCCACTGCTACGTGGTGCTAGTGAGCATGCAAAATTGAGCATTTCTAACAAGTTCTAACTAGTGATTCTGATAAGATATATTCTGATAAGATTTTAATTTTCGGCAAAGTTGTTCAGAAAGTCAAGAGCATACAATTGATGGACCGTTTCATCCAGAATTTCTCCGCTATGTGCGCTAGTGAGCATGGAAAAATAAAACATTTTCAACTTGTTCTATCTCGTGATTCTGATAAGATAGAAAGTTCTTGTTTTCGGCAAAGTTGAACAGAGGGGCAAGCACATTCACAAAGTGAACCGTTTCATTCGGGAATCCACCGCGTCCGTGGCGGTACTAAGCATGCGAAATTGATCATTTTCAAATTGTTCTGTGTGGGTATAATTATATATGTGTGAATAAAGGTGTGTGTATGTATGTGTGCGTGCGTGTGTTTTAAAACCGTGTATGTGTTTATGTGTAGGTCGTATAAATGAACATGTGAGTGACTGTATGTGTGTATGATTATAAATGTGTTCGTATGTGTGTATGTGTATGTATGTATGCATGTGGGTATTTATATATGTGCGCATATGTACATACATACTGTTCGATCTCGGAAAGCAACTTTTGCTGCGGAGTGGACTGTACTCGGCTTGGTGGGCGGATGAGGCAAGCGTCAATTGATTCAACTCTTTATGAGCTCTGAAAAGAGCTGGGGGTTTGACGTTTCTCCTTGGCAGGGACGGGAATCGACAAATAGATGAACACTGGTCGGCTACATTAGCAATACTAATTTAATTCGCTTCTAACTTTCTATTTTACAAATTGCTTCTTGCTGCTGCTGATGTTCGCTGGGCGATGGTAGGATAAAACTGATGATGTGCATGACGCTGTATGCCCTTTTTATAAGAGGTGGTTGCCATTCAACAACGGCCGTTGCTAACAGGGTAGCTTGGATTTCGACTGAGACGAAACATACTCCCCCGGCTGAGGTTACTCAACATTACCAGGAGGTTGAACGTTGTCTTCGATGGGCAGTACCGAAAGCTTGTTGATGGGGCGTCGGAGGGTGGAACCTTCAACCAGGACATCTACGGTTCGGACCAAACCGTCGTCACCAGGGTATGGCTGTAATGCGAGCTAACTTCCAGTTAAGTGGGGGTTGATTTCGGTCGTGGAGCAAAACGACCATGTTTTCCCGGATTGTCCGAAGACTCTTCTTCCTCGGTTGAAGAGTATTCAGGTAGACACGACTCCTAGCGCGCATGAGTTGCAGATGTTGCCATCTCGTTAGGCGAGTTGCATTGATGTCCTCCAAGGATGGCTCGGGTATGGCGTTGAGGGGACGTCTGATGAGATAATGAGCTGGTGTAATTACCATTGGATCGCTGGGACGTTGGATATTGTGAAAAGCGGTCGCGAGTTTAGCACCGCTTCTATTTCCACCAAAACTGTAGACATTTTCTCGAAGGTCAGCTTCACGTTGCCGACGATTCGCTTCAAACGGCTCTTGGTGGACTTAAATGCAGCCTCCCAAAGGCCGCCAAATTCCGGTGCGTCCGGCGGGATGAAGTACCATTCGATTTCACGGGTGCGACAAAATTTTACGATGGTTTCAACGGCTTGCTGATCTTGGAACTGTTGATATAAGGCATTCAATTCGTTGTGTGCACCTCGGAAGTTTGTTGCGTTATCCGGGTGCAGCTGCTGGACCATTCCTCGTCGTCCAAGGAATCGTTTTAGGGCTGCCAAAAATTCATCGGTGCTCAAGTTCGTTACTGCTTCCAGATGGACAGCCTTGGTAGTCATACAGACAAAGACGGCCACGTATGATTTCACCACGGCAGGGCGACGTACACCTTGTTTCACTATGAAAGGACCGGCGTAGTCCACTCCAGTTACGGCAAATGGGGGCGACGGTACCACTCATGATGCTGGCAGGTTTCCCATCAGTTGGCTGGTGTTGGTTGGATTAATTCGGAAGTATCTCACACACTTACGTGTAATCTGCCGGATTGTGGACCGAGCGTTTAGGAGCCAATAGCGTTGTCTCATGGCGTTCATCAGGCCGGATTGCCCGACGTGAAGCTGTTCGAAGTGCATCTACTGAACTAGAAGGCGTATTACCGGGTCCTTGTCCGGTAGGATGATGGGATTTCGTCCGCCAAATGAACTTGTTGAACTACGTGGAAAATAGCTTCGGTTGCCTGATGAGTTCCGTAATCGTCAGATGCTTGGTTGACTTTCGCTCGGTAGGGTTCTTGATTTGACAGTTGCCAACGAATTGCAATACGTACCCCATTACGCGTTGGATTTTGCGGAAGCTGCTGTATCTGGAGAAAAACGAAAATGGTTCGATACTAACAGCTGCTGTGACGGGTGCTTCTTTCAGTTCTGGCAAGGGCTCTGGAACATCATCGGGTGGGTTGACGTCATACTTTACTCGTTCTAGGAACTCGGGACCATTCCACCAAAGTATGTTGTTTTCCAAGGCTTCAGGTAGTTGACCACGAGAGACGACGTCGGTCGTGTTCTTCAGGGATCGAAAGTATTCCCATCGGTATCCACCTGTGTGTTCTTGGATCACGGCGATTCGGCTTCGGATGAATAATTGGAGTTGACTTAGCGTTTCTTGATCCAGGCCAGGACAATCGTGCTATTACACCATAACACAATCTCCTGGAATTCCATACCCAGGACGGGTAGCACCTTCAAGACTAATCGGGCCAGTAGTAGAACGCCGCATAACTCATTTCGAGGAATGGAAAGGTCATTCAGAGGAGCCAACTTCGACTTGCTGGTAGGTAGGCACAGCTTGGCTGATCAATCGGAAAATAGACTTCGCAGGTAAATACAGGCGCCGTATGCCACGGTTGAGGCATCGGAGAATCAGTGTAGTTCGTAAGCCACCACTCTGTCGAATGTGACGCATCTTGGAATGGCAATATTGGGCAGCAAGGACATCGATGCTTGAAGTTCTTGCCACTTTTGAGCTGTTTCTTCGTCGACCGGATCATCCCATCCGAATTTGAGTTGCCTCAATCGTTGAGCCAGGAGTTTTGCCAATACGATGACCGGAGAGACCAGCCCAAGGGGGTCGATGAATTTGGCAATCTCTGAATATATCACCCTTTTGGTGACACGCTAATGCAGGGTATCGGCCGTCGGATCCCAGAGCAGGCCGAGAATCTTGATCGCTTGGTTAACGCCACGTTCTGCTAACAGTATCATTTTTTCTTAATCTCCTACAGGAATGCAGTCGAGAAACTCTAGCGAATTCGAGCAACATTTATGGGTCGGAAATCCACCACTTCCTAGGAGCTGCTTTAGTTGTCTTTGGGCCTCGATGGCATCTTTCACCGAGTCTGCGCCGGAGAGCACATCGTCCATTTACGTCTCCTCCTTTACAATGCGATCGGCGATGGGGAAAAACTCACCTTCTTCCTCGACCAGTTGTACCAAGCACCTTATTGCGAGGTACGGAGCGGATGCTGTACCGTAGGTAACGGTACAAAGTTCTAGCACCCGTAGTGGTTGCGACGGGAGGGACCTCCAGAAAATTCGCAGGAAACGTCGAACTTCGGGCGCATGTAAAACTTGCCG